>JZKD02S2338190.1:44371-105034 GCA_000966675.3 Picea glauca
ACATATGACCTTATTATAAAGATGTTATCTATGTCGTGATTAGGCACATAACAATCACTTTTAACTAACCACCTTCAACCATCTTAGCTTATGGTTAGCCACCTTTAAATTTATTTTTTTATGACTAAGAACCTTTAACAAATGAACTTATGATTATATACCATAGTCTTCCAATATAAATAAAGTATATTTGTTTTAACTTTCTCAATAAAATCCACATACCCTTTTTTTATATGTGATGTTGTTTCACTCATTTTTTTATAATCACACGCAATTCTAAATGTAGTTATTAAATTTAGTTTGTAGTTGATGTAACTTGCTTAAACACTATTAATAAGGATCAGTATCTAAAATATAAAAAATTCATGACGAAATCTACGATAACATGATGAAATCTACTAGTCAGACAATGAAAAATGAGAACATGCCAAAGTGTCTTAGAAAATAAAGTTGTGACCAATGTAAGTAGCCTAAAATTATGACCATTTTATGTAAATGCAAATCAACACGTCATAATTTAAACCAACCCAACCCAATTGTGGATGACAAGTGGTTGACATTCTTTTTTTAGTGGTGAATTTCAAATATTGACATTTTGTCTACAAAACAACTTAGAGGCTAGTGTATGGTGTCGAGTGATTCAAGTTTGAGAAATTTTGACCACTTTCGGTAAATGGTGTGTAATTATTTTCCATGGTTATTCAGTACATAATACTCTATAGTACAAATTGAATCATATATATCTTAATAGTTAATCGATAATAAAAAAACATCATGTCAAAATGTCTTAGAAGAAATAATTGTGAGGATTGTAGGTCACTATAAATAAACATATCATAATCGAAAGGACTAGCTAAAATATAAAAAATTGACAACTTATTGTTTGGTATGGTTTAGGTAAGACAATTACTTGTCAGGATAAGGATTTATCACTATGAACGAAAATGACAGGAAGCTTGCTCGGTTAAGAGTGGCATTAGAGGCGAGGGGCAATGGAAAATGTTATTTCCCTTTCTATGATTGCAGAGGCTTGAAAGAAAGAAGAATTTTAATAACAACAGGTCAAAGAAATTGTAGGGAGAAGGGGCATGTCGAAGGGGGTTATGAATATCGTCCCTTGGTAAGAGGATTCAATATTTAATGTATTCTCTGTAATAACCAATATTTCATGAATTTTAGTAATATTTCTTATCGGGATTTTTATATTTTATATACACACTAACTTTTATATGTTGCTTTTAAATATATAGACGATGCCCCCAAAATTTCAACCTCCAGAGAGTTATTTGCTAAGTACTAGCAGAAATACTACTTTATAGGGAGATAAACTTCGAGATTAGAATATTGAAGCTATTGATCAAGTTATTAATGATGATATGGATAGAGATAACATTAATGATTCAAATAAGGAAGATGAGATACATAGATTGATCCAAGACACATTTGCTCCAATGGATGAGGACAACCACGTTGATAGTCATGATGTTGATCCTCTACTCGAGAAGTCACGTCAACCTCTTTATGAAATCTCAACAACAAATATTTTATATACTATATTGTTGTTGGTGAAACTAAAGGTTTTGAAGGGTTTATCAAACACATGTCTCACACAGATACTAAGGTATTTAATTTGTTAATTATTTATGCCTACATGTTCACAAATACTTAAAACGTTCAATTTTTTTCCTATATTGCTATTGTTTTCTAATTTGTAAATTAGTATATTGGATGAGATATTGATGATTAATATTGTTTACATTGACTTCTTGTTTAGAATTTTGTAGATTTTTAGTTGAAGTTCTATTACCGACGTCAAATATTTTTCCACACACATATCGAGAAATATCAATGATTATGAAAGAAATTGGAATGGACTATCAGGCTATTGATGCATGTCCTAATGATCATATCATATATTATGGACAATATGCATTATAAAATGAATTCCCACAATGTCAAATAAGTAGATATCGAACCGATAAATCACCAAAGAAGGTTCCTCGCAAAGTTCTTCGTTATATTATGATAATTCCACGTTTCCAATAGTTGTTTAGGTGCCAAAGTATAACACAGTTTGTGGATTTACATGAAAATAACATAAGTCTAAACGATGTTCTTTGAATGCCTGCAGATGGTTCTTCATTGAACTACATCGAAGAAAAGTCACCAAATTTTAAAGAATAACCTTGTAATGTTATTTCCTTGGTAGCTGGTGGTATCAATCCATTTGGAGAGCTTCGTTCTATGTACTCAATGTGGCTTGTTTTTGTTATAAACAATAACCTTCTTCCTTGGATGTCGATCAAGAGAGAGCACACAATTTTGCAAATGATTGTTCCGGGTATTTAAATATCTTTTATTTGCTTTAAAGTATGACAAAATATTTCATTTCTTTGTTTCATGCATGGTAATTATTTATTTTATATATAACAACATATAGATAAGCATAATTAATCATGTAGTATGTTGAACCAATTAGGTAGGTACCAGGTTAAAGATATGAACTTATATATTGAGCCTCTCATCTATGAGTTGTTGAAGTTATGGGTTGGAATCACTATGTATGACATCTCTAGACCAATAGGGAAAAAATGATTTCAATTCCATGGAATACTATCATGGACAATTCATGATGCTCTCAGGTTAACACATTTTTGTGGTATATTGTTACTTTATTTTGTGATTTAATATTATATATAATTATCGAAAAAATCATGCATTATTTTAAATTGTAACTCTAATTTAACGCTACATTAATTCATATATCTTGTAGGTCTTCAAAAAAAGGGTAAATTTGTATGCCCAGTTTGTGGTCCAAGCACAAAATCTCGTCGTTCAAGGAGTTTAGCAAAGGAAGTGTTTGATGAGTATAGGCACTTTCTTCCTAAGAACCATAGTTACCGAACTACAGACAAAGAAACTTTCAATGATAAAGAAGAAAACAGAAAAAAACCATGAAGAATGTTTGTTAAGCCCTAAATAGTGGCTCATTACCCCTTAATTGGGGCATATTACATTAGTAATGTTATTTTATTTATGTCAGATTTATTCCATTAGTTTTAATTATACCTCCTAGTATCCTATATATACCAAGGAGACATTTTCATTTTGAATCATCTTGGAATTGAACATTTATATGGGCATAAGAAGGCTTCCCCCTCCAAGAGGCTTATTATCTAAATTTCTCTCTTTTTCAAGGCATTTATTACTTATTCTTAGGTTTTTCTATGCTATATTGATATTTGGTTCCTAACATATGGTATCAGAGCTCAAGGCCTTGGGGTTTCGCTGCTACATCTGAGACACCATGGAATTTTTGCTATAATTTGTTTTGTACAATGTTTTAGAAGGAATAGATTGCAGGATATTTAGTAGATAGATCAAGGTATGTTGGGTTAAAATTTCATCTCCTGAGGCCTTATACTTTCGGAGATACATCCTTTGCAAGATAGGGTTCTGGAATCATCTTGAACTGAGTCATTGCGGAATTTTCGCTATAAAAACTTTTTTGTAACGTATCAGACACTGAATGTTGGAGGGTATTCACAGAAATTAGTAAGGTATCGGTGGTGAAAGGTTCATCATCTGGGTCATCTTTCATTTGTAGATACACCCTCTGGAAGATAGGGTATTTGACTAGTCCTATTGACTCGTCTCAAGAAGGTGTTTTAGGTAAAACAATCATAACATCTTCCTAGAGTATCCAAATTGAGTGAGACTGGTTGCATTGAATAGTGGATAGTCTTTAGTATTTCTGGTACGAGTTTCATAATTTTATATCAATTGTTTTGTGTTGAGAACTCTATACAAGTGAGATCTCTGGGAAAGGAAAACAATCAGCAAGTTGTGGGGAAGTTACCATAAATTCCACTTGGCACATCCAATTTTGATCAGACCTATGGCATTGGAGAGATGAAATATCAGAGACCTATAAAAAATAAAATTTAATAATCAGAAGGGACAAAATTTTTGAGATACAATAAAAGGAAGATTCTCTAGAAGAACCACCTCAAAATCAAGGTTTAAATTGATACTTGGCCAACATTCCACCAAAAACGGGAACTTCTACACCAAATAAGCCTCCAGACAATCCTACTCGGACTCTTGATAAAGGTGAAGAAATGTGTAGGGAAATAAATGATTTACAAAAGAGGACAGTAACAAAAGATGAACTACAAGAAATGGAAGCTAAGTTGGAGGCAAATATGGATGGTTTAAAACAGGATATCTTGGAAGTATTGAAAAATCTCGTAATAGAGAGGATACCTGAAAGTGAAAATGTATCCCATGAAATTCATGATGAGGACACAAGGAATGTGAATCAAGAATGGAGAAACTCCAACTTTGGGTTGAAGCCCAATCACGTTCATAATATTTATATGAGGAACTTTGATGGCAAGGACCCTATCACATCGATACTTTAGATGGAGCAATTCTTTGATCTACATAATGTGCCACATACACAAAAGGTACGAATTGCTTCTTTATATTTATAACCCAATCAATTTGTATGGTATATATGGATTTTTTCTTGCAAATCACTCGCCACTTGGAAAATTTTCACGAAAGAAATGATAGCACACTATGAGGATATAAGGAGCAATATCTTCTTTATCCAATTTATAAATCTCAAGAAATATGGTTCAATTACAGAGCACATTGAGAACTTCTAATGATTGAATATAAAGGTAATAGATATTCTAGATGAGCACTTGATTGATGTATTCATAGTAAATTTAAGAGATAACATTCAACATGAGGTTCACCTTTGGTAACCCAAATCATTGGAGAATGCATTTAGGGTGGCAAGAAATGTTGAAAGTAAAAATATGGCTATGGCTACAAGAAGGACCAAACCTAACATATATAGAGAGAATAATGCTCCTTATTCTAAAACACCTCAACCTACAAGGTTGACACCTCAACAACTGGAGGAAAGAAAATCAAAAGGTTTATGCTTTAATTGTGACATCAGGTACAGTAAGGGACATAAGTGTGGTGAGAATAAATTATTCTACATAGATTGTGAAGAGGAAGAAGAAAAAGAACCATCTCAAGATGAAAACCTAGAATCAATTTCATCTGAAGAGTTGACTCCTAGGATATCATTTAATTCATTGGATGGAATTAGCACTCCTCAAACCCTCAATATCGAAAGATATATCAAAAATAAAAAGAATATAGTACTAATTGATTCTGGTGGTACTCTTAATTTCATTCACTATAAATTAGCCAAATATCTCAATTGCTTTGTATATCCAACACTAGAGTTTCAGGTAATGACTGCAGATGGGGGAACTATCAATTGCTTAAGAAAATGCAATACGATCAATATTACTATGGGTAATATGTAATGAATATTCCAATGATTGCAATACCCATGGGTGGTGTTGATGTTGCACTAGGAATCCAATGGTTACAATCATTAGGAACAATGGCTTTTAATTTTCAAGAACTTTTAATGAAATTTTCATTGGAAGGAAAAGAAATTGAGTTAATAGGTATCACAGAGAAACCTGGTAAGGTGATAAGCTTTAATGGCATGACAAAGTTATTGAAAAAGTGGAATCAAGGTGTTATTGCACAACTATGATCACTAGATGTTCAAACATCTAAGCCGTCTATTCCTCTAGATCTCCAAGGGATCATTGATAAGAATTCCAAAGTATTTGAAGATATTCCCAAAGGTCTTCCACCCACTCAAAATCATGATCATGATATTCACCTAATTCTTGGGAGTGTTCCTCCTAACATAAGGCCATACAGATACCCTTATGCCCACAAGAGTGAAATTGAGCGCATGGTTGAAGAAATGGTGGAGGTTGGAATTATTAAACCTAGCCAAAGTTCTTACTCTACACTGGTGGTAATGGTATTCAATAAAGATGGCTCATGGCATATGTGTCCAGATTATAGAGAGATTGACAAGATTGCTATTAAATATAATTTCCCCATTCCTGTCATTGATGAATTGTTAGATGAACTACATGGAGAAATCTATTTCACAAAGTTGGATATTCATTTAGGGTATCATCAGATTAGAATGAAGGAAGAAGATATCCCAAAAAAACATTTCGATCTCATCAAGGCCATTATGAATTTTGGGTCATGCCTTTTGGCCTTTCAAATGCACCTTCCACATTCCAAGGTTGATGAATTCCATTTTCAAGCCCTTCCTTCGAAAATTTGTGTTATTTTTTTTTGATGATATACTAATCTATAGAAAGTCTTGGGAAGATCATGTACGACATGTTGACAAGGTTCTACAACTACTAAAGGAGAAACAACTATATGCAAAACCATTCAAATGTTTCTTTGGAGTGAAGGAGGTAGAGTATTTGGGTCATATTGTATCTCATGAAGGTGTCAAGATAGACCCTAACAAAATTAAGGCCATGATGGACTGGCCGATTCCAAAAACATTGAAGAATCTTACAGGATTTTTGGGTTTGACAGGTTACTCTCGCAAGTTTGTTCTCCACTATGGAAGAATAGTAGCACCTTTAATGACACTAACTAAGAAGGATGAATTTTCATGGACTCCAAAGGAAACTAAATCTTTTGAACAACTTAAAGAGGTGATCTGCAAATCTCCTGTCTTAACCACTCTAGACTTCACAAAAACCTTTATTGTGGAATGTGATGCCTCGGGAAATGGAATTGGTGCTGTCCTAATGCAAGAAGGAAGGCCCTTGGAATTTGAAAGTCAATCACTCACTGGAAGGGACTTGAACAAACCCATTTATGAGAAGGAAATGATGGCAATACTACATCCATTGAAAAAATGGCATCCTTACCTAATAGGTAGGCACTTCAAGGTCAAAACATATCATGATAGGATTAAATACTTCTTGGAACAAAGACTATCTTCAGAAGAAAAACAAAAATGGGTAACCACAATATTGGGTTATGATTTTGAAATCGTCTATAAAAAAGGGAAGCACAATGTTGTGGCAGATGCATGCTCAAGGAAGGATGTCACAACAGCCCCTGCCTCAGCAAGTACTGCATGACCTCCCAGTCTAAGGATCGTTCTTTAATGCCTTCGAGCTAGATCGACTCTTTTGATTCCCTACTGCAATATCCAATATTCGATCCACAGGTTCTTTAACTCTCCCCACAGCCTCTGTATCCGTCCGTGGACCTTTCCCCCGAAAACAGAATTTCGAGTCCCGGGACCTCTTGAGTCCTGATGTCGAGATTCCTTGACTCCTCGATCTCTCGATCACCGAAATACAAAACCACCAAAATGGTACTCACAATAATTATCCCCCTAGGCCAGATATTAGTCCATGTGACTACTTCCCATATGACCGCATCCCCTTTCACAGTTTTCTCGATGCAAAAGCACCCGACCTCCTGTCTTCTGGACTCTTGGAAAGCCGAATTTCGAAAAGCCGATATGCCTATGCACCGAATTTCTCCTTCTTTCACATTTTTGTATTTTCCAACGCCGAAAGGCTTGGTTCTCTTGTCCTTGGAACTCCCAATGTTTTGAACTCCAAAATGACCATGAATACCTTAGATCTCCGCGACCTGTGCTTTTCCTCAATGACTTTGGCCTTCCAAGTTTCGGGATTTCCTAAGGCAAGTTTCTCCCAGTCCCTTCTCTTTGGATTTCCTGGTATCTAAAATACCAATATCCTCACTCTGCTGCCACATGTCCCCCCTGTTCTTTCATAGTTTTTGGGGTTTTGTGTTTCAGAACTTCACGACCCCTACGACACTTATCCTCTGTTCTCTCGAATATCTAGTATCCAAAATCCCGGTGGACTCCCTGATATCCTCCACATGTCCTCCAAAGAAGTATGGTCTAGATCATTTTGGGACTTCCCCAGTAGCGAAGCCGAAAGACTCCCTTCTCTTTTCTTCCCAATGTCTGAATCCCTGATATGAAAGGATCTCGCGACAACTATCCCTCTTAGATGGATGGATCATATGTATCTTCAAGACTTCAGGACCCTTGATTTCAAATATCCTGATCCACTTTCCTTTGAACCTATGAATTTTCAAAGTTTTGAAATCCGCAATCCCGATGCTTCCACCCTATCGGGACTTTTCCAGATTTCTTTGCTCTGTGCGTGAGGATTAAAAATCATGCTTATTTCGATAGATATGATGGATATCGGTTGTCTGAGAAAGATCTGATGATCTAGATATTCTCTTCTCTTGTGTTCTCTCCTACTGTTGTCTGAACGTGAAAACTTCAACGGTGTAGATCCTCCCTTCGGCCTGATCTAACAACAATTGTGCTCTCCCCTTGAGCTTTCACTTTCTTCCCAAACTTTGGAAGATTTTCCAAATTTCAAAGGCTTTGACCTTTTCTTTTCCTCTGTGAGTTGTACAACATTGGGTCTCGCCTGCATTCTCAAAGACACTATTCTTCCTAAGATTTTGGGATTCTAAACTCTCCAAAGAGTTCCTTGGCCTCTGCAACTTCTGCAGCTATGGCTTTGTGCATGAAAAAAATACTCCTCTTAGCTTCTCTCTTTGAATCCTGAAAGGATTCTTCGAATTTTGTGCTCCTTGCAGAGTCTTTTCATGCATGGAAGTGCTATCTCTTCTAAGATTTTCCTGTAGCTTTGACCTCTAAGGGATTAACCCTTTTTCCTTCTCCCTTAGATGGAGAATGTGATGCCCTCCTGACACTCTCTTTCTCAATCAACTTCTTGTTGAGTCTGCAGGGTGTTCAGCAACCCTATGATGATCCCTCCTTGGACTCTTCTCTGTCTTTGAACTCAAAGAGTTCTCTCTGTGCTCTCTGGCACCTACTCAATGCCCTCCTGGCAAAGTGTCATGAATCCTCAGTGATTCTATTTCTCTATGAACTCACAACAGAGTTCCTCCTCAGCACTTTGTGCCTATGCTCAATGCCCTCCTGGAAAATCTCTATAGAACCCTCAGTAGTTGTATCTTCCTCCTGAACTCAAAAAGGTTCCTCTGTGCACTCTATGCACCTTCTCAATGCCCTTTTGGCAGAGCTCTATAGAACGCCTCAAAGATTATGTCTTCTATTGTGTCCTCCTCTGCACGGTCTCACCTCCAAGGTATTGAACAACCTTGAGGTCTTCCTCACAGTCAATGATTTTAGTTGTTGTGCCCTCCTAGCACGACCTTGTCCAAATTCCGTAGAATTGGAAGTGCTCTCTAAGCACTGACTATCAAAACCCGCAGTGTTTTTTCATGCCCTCTTGGAATGAAGCCTCAAATAACTCCAACCTGAAATCAAATAACTTTACAGATAGAAGAACCTATTATTCCCTGTAAACGCACATCTACAATATAATTTCACAGCATAAATATAACACACATAGACATTCACACAACACAGACAATATGCAAGAAAAACTGCTATGGTTTGTATTAATATCAAATGCCTCCTTTACAAGGTGTTCCTGAGCTCAGACTTTGACAGAGTCTTGGATCCTCCTCTCTTCTCTCTTCTCTAACTCTTGCTACCTACCCAAAACAATATCAAAGATCTTTTACATGAGGGGACTCTTCGAGCTCTTCCCTCCATCCTCACCAACTCTCATTTAATTACATTGAATTAACAATAAATGGTTGTCTAGTCTGAATCAGAGCTAGATTGCAGTCTTACAACCATTAAAGATCCTCTATTAAATACATCCTACATATAGGCACAACTCTATGCCTCTAACAACCTTACAATATTAAATGCCTTCACATTCAAATTCAAAACATCAAAGGGTTGCGCCTTTCCTCATTGAATGCGTGCGCTGAGTTGGATGGCTGGATGGTGCATGGATGGGTTGGAAAGATTATCCTACATCATACTCCTCTGCTGCAAAATTCATGAGCTCCTGCTCATGAGATATCTACCCTGGTTGTTGAAATCGTCCTAGATCCCAAAAAACTCTTCGGAGTTGTCTCTCTGCTCCATCTCTTTGTTGTTGTTGTTGTTGCTTCTTTGTTGTTGCTCTGGCAGTCTCCCTTCTGCTGAGCTTCTCCTTGTTGGAAGTCTCTTGTGATTTGATCATTAGCCCCCTGACCTCATTGATCATCTCATCTAGCTCCTGCAATAGCTGGCTCTGTTCATGCAGTCTCCTCTGCTGCAAATTCTTTCTACAAATGGGAAGATCACCATGATCTCCCATGCCATTTCTTGTGGACTTAACTTGCCACCCTGTTGAAGATTTCTCTTCTGCAATCTCATTACTGAGTTGCTGCTCAACCTCTTCATCTGACAGTTTGACTATCATCTCTCCCTATGTGGCACTAAGTGTCCACTATGCTGCAGTCTCCTTTGCAGTACCATCTTGACTGATCTGTTGTTCATCCATCATCTCTGACAGTGTTGTTGCTTCCATTCCTCTTGCTCGTATGTCTCCAGCTCCTTCCATCTACTCCTCAACCTTGAAATCTCCTCCATCAGTTTCCAACCTCATCTGTTGGATGTGCATGCTCTGCACCATCACCCTTCTCTCTAGGGATTCTAATTGTTCACAAAGATCAACAAAATCTATGATGTTCACCTCCTCTTCCGCTGTCATCTTCAGTGATGCAGTCTTCTCAACTTCCTAGCGAAAAATGTTGATCCATTCCTTGGAATACTTCTCTTCCTCTGCTACTTGGGCAAACACATGTGTCTTCTCCAATTCTTCGACAATCACATTTGGCTGTTTTTCTCTTGCTATTGCTGCATCTACAATATAGACTTTGACCTCCCCTGGGTTTCTTAGTAGGAATATTCCAATTACCCCAATCATTAGAAGATCCCTCAGATCCTCCCTCTCTATCAACTGCATCTACTGATATGAACTCAACTCCGAGTTCATCTACTCTCCCTTTCCCTCCTGGCAATATGGGATTTCCCTGCTATCTTCTTGACAGTCTGTGAGATACTCTGATCCCATCTTATTGCTCATATAGCAATCGCTGAGATCTTTTGCTGATCTCTTTCCATTCCCCTCCTGGAAATATAAATTCCTCTCATTTTCCTCCTGACAGTCTATGAGATCTCATAGTGATCTCATTTCATTTCCCTCTTGGCAATGTGAAATTCCTCGGCTATCGTCTTGACAGTCTATGAGATCCCACAGTGATCTCATCTCATTGTCCTCCTGGTAATTGGGAATTTTTGTTCTTCCTTCTTGGGAGTCTTTGAGATCTTTAGTTGATCCCATATCATCCTCACTACTAAGGTTTCTCCCATCCTCTGGTTCACACACCTGAACCATTTTCTCCTCTGGTTTGTTGAGTTTTTCAGCATGCCTCAACCATATTTTCAACAGCCTCTGCTGTCTTTTGGCCATCAATGCCCTGACTGGCCATTTTGATTTTGTCCTCATGGGCCATTCATATACCCATATCGACCTTGTATCTTGTTGCACCCGTAGTGCAGGTTCATCCATCCTCGCCCTGATCTCGACAAGTTCTATATCCATCTCAACTATGCTCGGTTGCTGTTGATGGTTCTTCTTTCCACCTCATCCATGGCCTTCCGTATCCATATTCATGTTCCCATCTTCCCTCCTAGAAAACTTGTTGCTGTCACTCTGCAACTGAGAGTGCTTCCAGCCTCTCTATCCACCTGACTGTCTATTGACTACTGTGCACCTACAACAATCACCACATAGCTTCCATCACTCTGTCTTCCTTCTGCCTATCTCTGCAAGCTGCCTCTGATACCACTTTGTTGTATATCATAGTATTTTCCTTCCTACTCCCTCTGCCTGAAATATACAAATAGAGTTAAGCTCTAATACCATCAACTGGTGTGTATCAGAGTGCTATTTTTCTTCTCTGCCTCCCTCTGTCTATAGTATACAAACAAAAAGTGGCTCTGATACCACTTCTGTCGTAGCACCCCCTGCCTCAGTAGGTAGTACATGGCCTCCCGATCTATCGATCGTTATTTAATGCCTTCAAGCCGAATCAAATCTTTTGATTCCTTACAGGAATCTCCAATATTCGATCCACAGGCCCTTTAACTCTCCCCACGGCCTCCTTATATATTCATGGACCTTTTCCTTGAAAATAGAATTTCAGGTCCCGGGACTTCTTAAGTCCTGATGTCGAGAGTCCTTGACTCCTCGATCTCCTGATCACCGAAATACTGAAATGCCAAAATGGCACTCACAGTAATTAGCCTCCTGGGCTAGATCTTAGTCCATCTGACTACTTTCCATATGACCACAGTCCCTTTTGGGGTTTTCTCGACGCAAAAGCGCCCAACCTCCTATCTTCTGGACTCCCAAAAAGTGGACTTCTGAAAATCTGATATGCCTATACCCTAGCTTTCTCCTTCTTTCTCGTTTTCAGAGTTTCCAACGCCAAAAGGCTTTGTTCTCTTGTCCTCAGAACTCCCAATGTTTCAAACTCTGAAATGACCACGAATAACTTAGATCTCCATGACCCGTGATTTTCCTTAGCAACTTCGGGCTTTCACGTTTTGGTATTTCTCGTGGAAAGGTTCTCCCAGTCCCTGCTCTTTGGATTTCTCAGTATCCGAAATACAGATATCCTCGCTCTGTTGCCATGTGTCCTCCTTGTTCTTTTAGAGTTTTTGGGGTTTTTCATTTCGGAACTTCGCGACCCCTATGACACTTATCCTCTATTCTCTCGAATCCCTGGTATCTGAAATCCCGATGGACTCCCTGATCTCCTCCACATGTCCTCCATAGATGGATGGTCCAGATCATTTCGGGACTTCACCAGTAGCAAAGACGAAAGACTCTTCTCTTTGCTTCCCAATGTCGGAATCCCCGATATGAAAGGATCTCTTGACACCTGTCCTTCTTAGATGGATGTATCAGATGTCTCTTCGACACTTTGGAACCAATGAGTTCAAATCTCTTGGTCCACTATCCTCTGAACCTCCAAATTTTCGAAGTTATGAAATATGCAATCCCAATGCTTCCGCCCTGTCGAGACTTTTCTGGATCTCTCTGCTCTATGTGTGAGGATTAAACCTCATGCTTCTTTTGATATATCTGATGGATATCATCTATCTGAGAAAGATCCGACGTTCTAGATCTTCTCTTCTCTTGTGCACTCTCCTACTATTATCTAAACGTGAAAACTTCAACGGTCCAGATCCTCCCTTCGGCCTGATCCGACGACAACTGTGCTCTCTCCTTCAGCTTGCATTTTCTTCCCAAACTTTGGAAGATTTTCCAAATTCCAAAGGCTTTGACCTTTTCTTTTCCTCTACTAGCTCTACACCATTGGGTCTCACCTGTGTTCTCAAATATGTTGTCCCTCCTGAGCTTTTGGGATTCTAAACTCTCCAAAGAGTTCCTTAGCCTCTGCGACTTATGCAACTATGGCTCTGTGCATGAAAGCACTACTCCTCCTGATCTTCTCTCCTTGAATCCTCAAAGTATTTTTCGACTTCTGCGCTCCTTGTAGAGTCTTTGCACGCATGAAGGTTCTATCTCTTCTGATCTTTTCCTGTAACTTCAACCTCTAAGGGATTAACCCTTTTTCCTTCTCCCTCAGATGGAGAATATGATGGACTACTGGTACTCTCTTGCTCAAGTAACTTCTTACTGAGTATGCAGAGTGTTCATCAACCCTTTGAATATGCCTCCTTGGACTTTTCTCTATCTCTGAACTTAAAGAGTTATCTCTGTGTGCTCTGGGACCTACTCAATGCCCTCTTGGCAGAGTGTCTAGAATCCTCAGTGATTCTATTTCTCTATGAAATCACAATAGAGTTCCTCCTCAACACTCTATGCCTGTTCTCAATTCCCTCCTCGCAGAGCTCTATAGAACCCTCAGTAGCTCTATCTTCATCCTGAACTCAACAGAGTTCCTCTGTGCACGTTATGCACCTGCTCAATGCCCTCTTGGCAGAGCTCTTCATAACTCCTCAGAGATTTTGTCTTCTACTATGTCCTCCTCTACACAGTCTCACCTCCAAGGTATTCAGCAACCTTGAGGTCTTCCTCTGAGTCAATTATTTCAGTTGGTGTGCCCTCCTAGCACATCCTTATCCAAATTCCGTAGAATTGGAAGTGCTCTCTAAGCACTGACTATCAAAACCCGCAGTGTTCTGTCACACCCTCTTGGCATGAAGCCTCAAAGAACTCCAAGATGAAATCAAAGAACTCTATAGATAAAAGAACCTATATGTCCCTGTAAATGCACATCTACAAAATACATTCACAACATAAATAGAACACACATAAACATTCACACAACACAGGCAATATGCAGGAAAAACTACTTTGGTTTGTATTAATATTAAATGCCTCCTTTACAAGGTGTTCTTGAGCTCAGAATTTGATAGAGTCTCGGCTCGTCCTCTCTTTTATCTTCCCTAACTCTTGCTACCTACCCAAAACAAGATCAAAGATCTTATACATGAGGGGGATCTTCGAGCTCTTCCCTCCATCCTCACCAACTCTCATTTAATTACATTGAATTACCAATAAATGGTTGTCTAGTCTGAATTAGAGCTAAATTGTAGCCTTACAACCATTAAAGATCCTCTATTAACTACATCCTACGTATAGGCATATCTCTATGGCTCTAAAAGCCTTACAATATTAAATGCCTTCACATTCAAATTCAAAATGTGAAAGGGTTGCGCCTTTCCTCATTGAATGCATGCACTGCGTTGGTTGGCTGGTTGGCGCATGGATGGCTTGGAGAGATGCTCATGCATCAAAGGATGAATATGTTGAGGCTTTTATCTATGTGGTCTCGATCATCTAACCTGATTTTATAATAGACGCAAAGGATGAATGGAAGAATGAAGAAAAAGTGTGGACTCTCATTCAAAGTTTGCAGCAGGATTCCAGTACATCAAATACATTTACATGGAAAAATGAATCACTATGGTACAAATATCGCTTATATTTATGTAAGAACTCCCAACTCAAACAAAAGGTACTATTGGAATTGCACACCTCTCCAGTAGGAGGGCACTCGAGATTTTTAAAAACCTACCATAGGGTCAAGAAGGGATTTTTTTGGGATGGCCTTAAAACTAATGTTCAAAGGGTTGTGGAGGAATGTTTGGTTTGCCAATAAAATAAGGTGGAAACAATTAAGACCCCAGGTCTTTTACAACCATTAGCCATCCCAAGTCAGCGCTGGGAGGAGGTTTCCATGGATTTCATCACAGGGTTACCAAAGTCTGAAGGAAAGAGTGTCATCACGGTGATTGTTGATATACTAACCAATTATGCACACTTTTGTGCACTCTCTCGTCCCTTCAAAGCTAGTAAAGTTTCCACTCCATTCATGGAGACAGCTCAAAAGCTACATGGAAACCCAAAGATTATTGTAAGTGACAGAGATCCCATCTTCACTGGACATTTTTGGACAATTATTTTCTTGTTTGGGTACTCAATTGGCTCATAGCTCATCCTATCATCCTCAATCTGATAAACAAACCGAGATAGTGAACAAATTTTGGAATGACACCTTCGTTGCTTTGTCTCTGATAAACAAACACAATGGTTCAAATGGTTACCCTTGGCAGAATGGTGGTATAACACTTCCTTTCATACTACAAAAAAAATGAAACCATTTATGGCACTCTATGGATACCACCCTCCTTCCATCACTTCCTATATAAAAGAAAAATCTAAGGTTCAAGCAATGGAATATCACATCGAGCATTAACAACCAGTTCTCCAAATATTAAAGGACAACCTAACCATGGCACAGAATCGCATGAAACAACAAGCAGATCAACATCATAGTGAAAGAAGTTTTGAAGTAGGGTATTGGGTGTTTTTAAGACTACAACCATACAAACATATGTCCCTCAAGCAAGCCAAGAAGGATAATAAATTATCACCAAAGTACTATGGCCCTTATAAGGTGTTGAAAAATATTGGTACTATGGAATACAAGTTGGAGTTGCTTGCATCTTCACGAGTACACCCAGTTTTCCATGTTTCATTATTAAATAAGGTTATAGGGGACAAGATCCCAGTTCAAACTATATTTCTAGAACTTTATGAGGAAGGAAAAATCATATTGGAGCCTGAAGCCATCACTAACACAAGAATTCACCAGCTAAGAAATAGATCCATCTTAGAGTATCTCATTAAATGGAGGAAACTACTGACTGAAGATTCCACTTGGGAAGATGAGTCTTTTATACATAAGCATCCATATTTACTGAAGTGTTGCGGAAAAAACTTGTCTCAAGTGGAGGGGCATGTTAAGCCCTAAATAGTGTCTCATTATCCCTTAATTGGGGCATATTACATTAGTAATGTTATTTTATTTATGTCGGATTTATTCCATTAGTTGTAATTATGCCTCCTAGTCTCCTATATATACCAAGGAGACATTTTCATTTTGAATCATCTTGGAATTGAACATTTATGTGGGCATAAGGAGGTTTCCCCCTCGAAGAGGTTTATTATTTGAATTTCTCTCTTTTTCAAGGCGTTGATTACTTATTCTGAGGTTTTTCTATGCTATATTGATATTTGGTTCCTAACAATGACACCTTGCCTATGGAAGTTGGAATATATTAGAAATCATCAAGGTATGAAAATTATTTATGTATGACATATTATATAAATCTTTGGTTAATTTCATTAGTATTAATTTCATTTTGTCCCATTAATTCGTGTTAATTTCAATTTGTTGATGTTTCATGAATGTTGTTAAGGCACAAATGGGCTTCCACGAGGAATGAAAAGTTACCTGATGCAATTCAGTGGATTGTCATACTACGAGGACCTACAATTAGTTCATTTGTTTGATACATTGCATATTTTGAAAAACATAATAGAATTCTTATGGCGAATATTAGATGGAAGGACTGACAAGGAGAGAATTGGAAAGATTTCTAGTGACATCCATGAAGCTAATCATGCATTGCAAAGTGTTATTATTAATTCTAATGACGATGGTCGTGAACAAAATACTAGTCTTCCTTGGTTATTGATGGAGCAATAGAGCAATATTGTAAAATAGGTCATTCTAAAAATTCGATTTCCGATGGGGTTTTCATCGAACATACAAAATATCTTAACTAAAAAAGGTGATTTTGGTGGGGTTAAAACACATGAATGGCATACATTCATTAAGGTAATTAGTAGGTTATAATATATTTCCTTATTGGTATGCATTTTTTGGAAACAAATAATAATTATTTGGTTTTTTTACAGTATATTCTACCTTTACCTCTCCCAGATGACTTTGACAACAACATAAAAAAAATTATTTATGTAGTTGGAAAATACATGAGGCAAGTATTGTTTTATAAGGAAAATGTACTTCTTATGTGATTTGTAGGGGAACCTATTGACATATTATCTTTTATCTGCAAATTTATGTATGCCTTGATATTATTTTAATGCATTGACATTTGTAGGTGGTTATTATCAAAATAAATCCATAAGAAAATATAAGGTATTGGAAGAGAGAAATTCCTCGACTAATGTGTCAAATGAAATAGTATATGCCTCCAACATTTTTTTTAATGCACAATAATACTACCTCATACACCAAGTTGAGGAGATTGAATTATGTGGACTAGTACACACAAGGTCAATGTGGATGATGGAGAAGCAGTTGAAGTCAATGAAGACTTTTTTTAGACAAAGAGCACATATAGAGGGTTATATGGTTGAGGGATATATGGTATATCAATGCATGGTGTATATTAGTCAATATCTACCTAAATTAGTAGAAAATATGAACGTGCCTCGCATTTGGCATCTCGACTCCATCAACAAATTTGAAGGGGAGGTCCTATTGGGGAAAGGTAAAATGAGGACTGTGAAAGGTAATTATTAGATGTTGACATAGATTTAATATATTACACATTTACTAAATTATTCCTTTACTAACAATACCTAATTATTGATATTAAAGTTTTATTCTATCATATAGTTGCTCGAGAGTGGGATGCTTTACATTTATACATTGCAAACAACCTTGATTGGATGGAGCATTGCATAGAATATACTAAAGAATACTTTGGTAGGTTATCATGGGAAGGGCTGAGTAACATGATTAAAAAAGCACATTGTCATCAAGATCAATTTCCTAATCTTACATAAAGGCAAGTTGATTTAGCCTTTGATTTAAAAGATAAACAGACAAGTTAAATTTTTTACCCACATTTTCCTAGTTTTTTCCCAATTTTTCATTGTATTTGGTTAATTTAATTATTAAAATATATATATTTAGTAAGTCCTATATGAGGATTATTAATTGACAATTTATTTTTTACTTGCTGTCCATGTTGCAGTTGAAACATCACAAGTCTATGTGGTGTAATGGTCGTAAATTTTATATCAAAATGTTGGATGATAAGATGAAAACCTTGGATTGTGGGATAAATAAAATGTTTAAGGTTTCCAACATTTCCTCTAGAAGTGACATAAATCCAGAAGAAACTGAGAATAGGTACTATGGCCATTTGGAGGATATAATTGAGTGTGATTTTAATTCCTTTAAAAAAAATTTGTTTGAGGTTAAATGGTACAGGCTATGGATGCATGAACGTGAACCTGAAAGAATTGTTATTGAGCATGATAATGGATTTACCATGGTTAATACAAGGGAATTTGAACCAGGTACGGAGCCTTATGTTCCTCCAAGTCAATGTGAGCAAGTATTTTACTCAGAGGTACCTGGTAAAGTAGGTTAGTCATATGTTGTTAGATATGATCCAAGAGGAAGAATAGTAAAGTGCAATCATGTAGCCGAGGATGAAGATAATAATGAAGAAGAAGATCATGATTATGCAAGTCAGGAGCAGGTGGCTCATGTAGTCGATGTGTTAGATGAAGAAGTTGAAGAAGTTGATCATCCAAATGTAGGAGATGACGATCTCATTGACGATATCGATAACTATAGTAGCGAAAATGACATTGATGATCATGTTGATAGGAATGATCCTTTCACCAATATTGATTTTGAACCAGATATTGATACAGATGTTGAGATGGATGAAGAAGAAGATGATTGATATTTAATTCTTGAAAAGAAGAGGTATGTGTTTATATCTTTTATATGATCTTTATATGTTTTTATTTTCTATAATATAGTATATGATACATGTTATTTAGAATTTCAAATTAGGTAATATGGGGAAATTGAGAGTGATGTGAGGGGGAGGGGGGGGGCATAATTAGATCTTCCACCTTCACATGGTTTCCCTTGTTTAGTAGAGAATGAACTATTCTCGAAACCAAGAGGATCTCTGTCTGACTGTGCCTAATCATACTAACGATGTAGGTATGTCTATCATCAATTCATCATGTAAACCATAAACCCTAATTTAGTAGTGGATTCATCGAAAGTTTCCCCTAGTCTTAGTTGTCACCCTTCATGAGTGTTGTCACCCAACAATCATTATATCATAAGGTTGGAGGCATGTGGGCATTAGGATCATGAGGATTTGTAACCCTAATTTAGTGGAGTCAATGATTTGTTCCAAGTGAATGGATGTGTTGTTGTTGAGACAGAATGGGACAACACATGTACACGGGAGTGAAAATACTAACAACAAAAAACTAAAAGGGATCAATACACCGACTGTCAATGATAGGTGATCTCGTCACGGTGTGTAGGACTAGTCCTAACACCTTCAAAATTATCATTCTCCAAATATCTTATACAAATTTTATAAGGAAATTGTACTAGGACTAGACATGGGAAGTAATGACCTATGAATGGGGACAACATTGAAATTTTTTCAAATTTTTTCTGAATGCATTGAAATTTGACATGTATAGACTATTCACATGCTATAACGATATGGGAGGGTTTCTAGACTCAAATTTGACTCACACACCGACTTTCTTCCATCATAAATTCATCATGTAAACTATAAACCCTAATTTAGTGGAGTCATCGATTTGTTCCCAGTGAATGGATGCATTGTTGTTGACATGGAACGAGACAACACATGTACCTTCTTAATTTTGTTCCTTCACTTGATGTGGGCCTGGTCATTCTTAGCCTTTAATTGAATTTTTTCCCTAGTGCTATTCATCACCCTTCATGACACTTGTCACCCAATGATCATTATATAAGAAGGTTGGAGGCAGGTGGTCATTGGGATCATGAGGCTTTATAACCCTACAATAACAAGAGACATTAATTGAATTTTGACTAGATTGAAAGGTGTGTGCAATTGAAAATACTAACAACCCAAAACTAAAAGGGATCAGTACACTGAATGTCAATGAGAGGTGATGTCGCAACAGTGTGTAGGAATAGGCCTATCACCTTCAAAATTATCATTCTCAAAATATATTATACAAATTTTACAAGGAAATTGTACTAGGACTAGACACCGACAATAGTGACCTGTGAATGGGGCCAACATTGAAATTTTTTCAAACTATTTCTGAATGCATTGGAATTTTACATGGATAGAGTATTCACATGCCTTGAGGGTTTCTGGACTCAAATTTGACTCAGATGCCCACTTTCTTAGATTTCATATTGAATCCAATGAAACATGTTACATGTATTTTTGAAGAGGTATCTTAGTGGTCATGCTACTAGGTATCCTTACCTAGGTGGCTCTCATAGGAGGGGGGGCACCTAAGATAGATTTATTCAGGGCATTGGGATTTTATCACCTGATGTCTCCTAGTTATAATTGTCTCTTATGTACCTTCACTCATTGATTTATGAAACATGGTTCCCCACCCTAACCCACCTTCAATTTCTAGTTCTTCTGATTCAAGCCCCCCCTCCCCATAGATGGGTGTTGTTACAAGTAGTTATGAACCCATTTATACCCCTTATGTTCCTTCATCTTCCTCCAACCCAAGTTCCACCATTGTTGGAACTAATGTTGGAACCAATATTGGAGCCAATGCCAACCAACCTTTTCTGATTTTTATGGAAGGGTTAAATCTCCATGATTTGACCAAGTTAATCAATGATCTTATCTTCCATGATACTAATTGGCCCAATATTCAAAATAAAAATCCCTCTGACATCCCAATGTTTGAGGGTAAACCTAGAGAGTATCCCTCCAAACATATCATTCCCTTTCACCTTTGGTTTTCTTCCAACTCCATAACGAAGGATTCAATTAGGTTGATACATTTTTAATGCACTTTGATGGGCATTCCCACCAAATTGTACATAGAACAACCTAGAAATACCCATACAACCTTTGAGTTCATATAAAATTATTTTCTTACCTTCTTCAAACTTCCATTCCACCATCACATAGGGATATGAATCTTGACTAATTTCCATTAAACCACAACTACTCACATCTCAGAACACATCCATGAGTGGCGTATAATATGTGCCTTGTGAAAATCCAATATCAATGATCAATTTCTTATAGAGTAGTTCTTGGAATCCCTTCTTCCCCTCATCACCAAGGATGTATCCATGACTATGCCTAGAAATGAGGATGAAGCCATCCAAAAGGAACAATTGTACAATATTATTTATTCCCAATTGGGGTATCTATGTATTATCCTTCCTAATGCCCCTCGCTCTTAGTCAGGTGACAAGGGTGTATCCATGACTATATCTTGGGGGCTATGAGTTAGGGATTATATATTATAATATATATATATATATATATTATAAATTATATATATTATATAATATATAAATTATATTATATATAATTAATATAAAACAAAAAATAAAAATAAAAACAAAAAAAAGCAACATTAAAAAAAAGAAAACCAAAATCAAACTACATTATCTCACTACACTATTGCGCTCATATTTTTGTTCTCATGCAAATATCTGCACACATGTACGCAGATTGGAGAGGAGCATGGGAGAAGGAGGGAGAGGAGAACAGAGAAGGAGGGAGAGGTGCACGGTGAAGGAGGGCACACAGTTTTGAGAGTGCACCAGAGGAGGGCACACGGCCGGAGGAGGGCACATCGTTTTGAGGGTGGACCAGAGGAGGGCACAAGAAGAGGAGGGCACACAAGAGGAGGGCACATGACACATCAACCCCTGTCTCAGCAGGTTCTGCGTGACCTCCTGTTCTTTGGGTCGTTCTAAACCTTTCCCTGAATCATATTAACTCTTCGATTTTCCCGATAGGGGATATCTCACACACACAAGGGTATATCCACAGGTCATTATGAGTTATTCTTGCGTGATCAAACACAGGGCGCTAAATCTACACACCGGATCAACAAATATCATTGAGACTTTTATCGAAAAAGGAATTTCGCATTTTTCGACTTTGCAAATCGTGATGTAAGTTCCTTGAATCTTCAACCTCCAAAATCCAAAATGTCAATGAAGGTTGACTCCTTCAATGCACCGAATACATGCCACTTGTTTCCCACAAATGTTTTCTTTTTAGGACTAGAGCGAACAACCAACAACCATTCCTCTTCCATTATGATTCTCTGAATTCTGAAATTTCTCCTTTGGTGAGATTGACGGATTTTTAGGATTTTCGTCGAACCTTGACCACTCTGACTTCTGTCGCACGTATCCTCTGACTGATACTTGGGACCCACCTTTCAACATTCTCTCTTCATGATTTTGGGAGTTGTGTTGACTATGCAACTCTACCTCTTGAGTCCCAAAACCCTGAAATGCCAAAATGCTGAATTGGGCTCAACGACGATTAGCCCCTGACCAAATCTTGGTCCATGTGACTGCTTCCTCCGTGACCAATTCCCTACTCCAAAGACACATCTCTTTTCATGACTTCATGTTTTTCAACGCAAAGTGCCCCGGCTCCTTGTCATCGGAATTGTCGAAATGTTGAACCTCGAAATGCCGAAATGCCAAAATTCCACTCCAAAGGGGGATCAACGGCTCATGTTACTTCTCATCCGATGATCACTACTCCTCCCGAGCTCCTGAATTCTAAAAGACACTCAGCCTTAACCTTCTCACAGATTTGCGAGATCCAATGGTCCACGGGATTTCGACACTTCTTCCACGAAGAAATTTCATCGTTCGTTCACTCTTCATCAAGGATCTCTGGCTAAAATGACTTCGAGTCCTTCCACCTAAACTTGAATTCTGTAAGATGATTTCGATCTCCACCTCCCTTTGAACACTTCAAAGGTGTTATCCCTCTTGATCTCTCACTTGCAAACTTAAGCCCCAAAAGAAATCTTTCTCCCACTCTTTGCGGAAACTTTCAAATAACCTCTAGTTATTTGAGTCTTTGACCCTGTGCACTCTTTGCAATAGTAGTCCTTCAACCTTCACCTTAGTTGATAAGTTATAAGGCTTCAACTAGCCTACGCACACATTTCACAACTCTGTGCCTCACCTGCACTTCTGCTGGTTATGAGAAAAACGATATCTCTCCTGAGATTTCTGAGATAAAACTTAGATCCTTGTCAACGCACAGCTTGTGGACATTCACTGCACTCTTTGCAGGAATTATCAGGAAGAGAAACAATTGAAACTCATTCTTTTACTCTCTTAGACTTCATACACTCAACATGAAATCATACTCCCGACGCATCATTGAAACAAATGCATAACAGAGAAAATAAAATAATTGTAAACATACCATTTAACAAATGTAAATAGTAAGCATCATAACACCATGAAAATTGACTCAAATCTTTATATATTAACTCAAGTTCTCCTATACATGGGTTGTTCTCTACAGTTCTCTACTACAGCTCTATAGCTTATGAATTCTCTAAATGATCATAATGTTCCTATTACAATGATACAAGGGTGAGGGTGTTTATATATGTTTTCCCTCCTATGCTTTTAAACTGTCTAATCTATTAAATCAAATCTACCTACTTTCATTAAACAGACTTAAATGCCTATTACATTCGACAGATGAGAGAAATGGCTCAAGATCTATTCACAATTCCAAGATATAAATGTAAGTACGCTTCCCCTAGCTATTACATTAATATCCGCTCATTAATTTTTCAAAACATTTCAAAATGTGCGCTGGTGATTTTCTAGCTGTCTTCTGCCTTTATGATTTCTTGGCTGGCTGCGTACGATTCTCTTGCATCATACTCCCTTGCTTGAAAATTTTCATGAACTCTTGTTCATGAGATCTTTCATGGTCTGTCCATGCCTATGAATTGTTGGTTCATCCTCCCAACTGAAATCTTCAACTGGATGTTTGTTCCACTTGGCGAAGTATTCAAAATACTCTTTCCTCTTGGTCTTTTTGCTAATCCTTTTTTCAATTATGCCTTCCATCTGTGGATTTTCAGATACATGCATTTGTTTTGTCGATTGAAACTCTTTCTGTTCCTCCTCTGCTCCTACTTCTTCAGCTATGTAAGGGTACAAATCCATAATATTGAATATCAGTGAGATTCCAACCCCATTGGGTAATTCAATCTCATATGTGTTTGTCCCAAATTTCTTTATGACCTTTCACAATCCAATCTTTTTCATCTTCATCTTATTATATGTTCCCCTTGGGAACCTTTCCTTCCTTAGATGTGCAAGAATCAGATCAACAACTTCAAATTGAAGTTCTTGCCTATGTTGATATTCTCTTCTCTTTTATTCATGACTTGAACTCTGCAATTGCTCCTTAACTTGGTTGTGAAGATCCTTCATTCCTTCTGCAAAGTCCTCTGCACTAACACTCCTGAATTCATTTTGTTCTGAATCTTTCAATTTAGAAAATCCCCTTGGCTACATTCCATATACAATCTAGAATGGACTCTGCCCTGTGCTTCTATTGAGTGAATCATTGTAAGATAATTCCACCTGTGGCAGAATGTGATCCCATTGACTGTGGTGTTCATTCACTAAGCTTCTTAACAAATCTCTCAAGCTCTTGTTCATGACCTCTATCTGTCCATCTGTCTGAGGATGATATGCTAAGCTAAATGTCCCCAACTTCTTCCATAAGGTCCTCTAGAAATTCCCTATGAACTTGGTATCTTGATCAGACACGATACTCTTTGGAAAACCGTGAAGTCTGACGACTTCCTTGAAAAACAGGTTTGCAATATGAGTTGCGTCACTAGTTTTCTGGCATGGTATGAAATGTGCCATTTTTTAAAATTTGTTGACTACCAAAAAGATCGAATCATATCCTCTCTCTGTCCTTGGCAGTCCCAATATGAAATCCATGCTCACTTCATCCCACGACCTTTCAAGTATGGGTAATGGCTGGTATAAACCTGTGTTCTTCCTTTTTCCTTTCGTGTGCTGGCAAATTCTGCATCTATACACAAATTTCTTAACATCTGTTCTCATCCCTGGCCAATAATATGAGCTATTCAACTTTGAGAATGTCTTGTCATTACTGAAATGTCTAGCCAATCCTCCACTATGTTTTTCCTTCAGTAGGTTCTCCCTCATGGAGCATTTTGGAATACATAGCTGATTTCCCCTAAACAATAATCCATCCTGGATCATGTATTCAGTCCATTGGCTTCTATCCCTGAGATCTAGATTCTCAGATGCCTCTTATGCCTCCTTGAAGTCTAGATCATCCCTATACATTTCTTTAAGGTTATCAAAACCCAAAGTCTTGATTTTGAATTCCTGCATAAGCAAACATTTCCTGCTCAAAGCATCAACAACTTTGTTAGCAGTTCCAGAAATATGATTAATCACAAAAGTAAAATTATGCATGAATTCAACCCATTTAGCATGTTTTTGGTTCAAATTCTCCCGTCGAGTCATGAATTGTAAAGCGTGATTATCACTGTACAAAACAAACTCTTTGGGAACCAAATAATGTCTCCATTTCTTCAGTGCTTGTATGACTCCATAGAATTCTTTGTCATACGTGGAGTACTTGATCTTCGCTTCATTTAGTTTTTCACTGAAATACGCAATCGACCTATCACCTTGGCTCAATACCACTCCAAGTGAAAATCCACTCATGTCACACCTGACCTAGAATGTCTTGATGAAATCCGAGAAAAATAGAATTGGTTGCTCAATGATCTTCTTCTTTAGCAGATTGAAACTCTTCTCTGCTTCCTCCATACAGTGAAAAGATTTATGTCTTTTCTTCACCGTATCCATCATTGGCAATGGAAACTTGTATCTGATGGTAATATTATTGATTTACCTTGAGTTTGTACACATTCTCCAGCCTCCGTCTCTCTTTGGGTTGAGCAGTGTCGGAACAACGCATGGACTCAAGCTTTCTCGAATCAATCCTTTGTCCATTAAGTCATGGACCTGTCTCTTAACTTCTTCATTTTCCTGCGGCGTCAACCGATATGATGCTCTGCTTGGAAAACTGGCTCTAGGTATAATATCTATATGATGACTTATACTTATGATAGGTGGCAACGAACAAGGTAGTTTGTCCACTACTATATCAGCAAACTCTCCCAGCAACTCCTGGATTTCTTCTGGTAAATCATGTATTCTCGTATTGGTAAAACAAAATTGGGTTTCTTGACCACAATAAATTGTGTGTCTTCCTTCTTCTTAAGCTCATCAAGATGTTTCTTCCCACTCATGAGAAGTACAATGTTGCTCATTTCTGTTTTCACTTCTTTATCCTTAATCGACAACAACATGTGAGTCCTACCATTTTTTTCCTGGGTGTACATGTTCTTTCTCCCATCATGAACTACATTTCTATCATATTTCCATGGTCTACCCAAAAATAGATGACAAACATCCATATGAATGACATCACATAATATTTCATCTTTATATCCTCCTATTTTAATTTCAACTAAACATTGTTTAGTGTCATTTACCTGATGTCCTCTTTGTAGCCACGAAACTCTGTATGGGCTTGGATGCACAACAGTCTCCAGCTCAATATTTTCTACCATATCTATAGATACGAGATTATCTGTGCTACCGCTTTTCACTATGACCTTGCATACCCTATCCTTAGTTTTGCAAGTAGTCTGAAATAGATTGTTTCTTTGGGATGGGTTCTTTGCCTCCTTCTTCGGCTTCAAGAGAAATTTCCTCATCATCAAAGATCTTCTACCCTTAGTGTCTTCTACCTCAAAATTGTGTCCTTGAGCTTTGGGAATGTGAGTTTTACCACCATGTCTCTTCTTATCTGGACACTCATAGGATTTATGTTTGATTTTTCCACAGATGAAGCATTTCACTTCACCTCCTCTACCTCTTCCTCTTCCTCTGGATCGAGGAAAAGTATTTCTATCATCATACTACCTTCCTTGTGAGCTTCCTCCTCTCTCAGGTTGAGGTTGAGGTTTCTTCCCCTCTTCTTTAGGTTTCTAAGTTCTATCTTGGGAAATTGTTTTGCCTCTGGATTGACTTCTACCTCGGACTCTTTGACCTTGCTTCCGGCTCAGCTTCTCTTCAGCTTTCAGAGCTATCTGATAAGAATCTTCCACATTTCGAATGGTCATGATGCTCATCTAATATTAAATGTCATATCACAGACCATTCATGTACCTGACAACTTTTTAATCATCGCTTTCTTGATGACCTGCTATGATGTTTATCCTGTAGAATTCTTTAGTGTATTATTTCACCGACATCAGCTTCTGTCTCAAATTCTGCATCCTTTGAAATAGAGTGATTTGATAATCCTTGGGTATAAATTTGGCTTTCATCTTTGCAACCATTCTATCCCAGCTTTTGATTTTCTGCTTTCCCTTGCAACGTCTGTCAGCCTGCAGTTCATCCCACCATAGTGTTGCATGCCCTTTAAGTCTAGTAACGACATGTTTGAATTTCTTTTCTTCCTCGACATCCTCATAGTCGAAGTATTTTTCTAGAGCTCTAATATAGTCTAGAAGTTATTCAACATCTAAGTTTCCCTCATACATTGGAATTTCCATTTTTTCTCTGGTACATATCCTTGCAACAACCCTAAATAGGCGTTCTTATGCAAAATCTTCGACTGCAACTTCTTCATTTCCAGCTTCATTTTCACTTTCATCATCGTTGATATCCCCAACGTCGACTATGTGCCTTTGTGTTGTCTCCATAGCATCAAGCCTGGCAGTAACTCACGCATTTCTCTTTCCATTGCTGGATCAGGCATTTGCCTGTATCTTCTTCTCGGTGGCATGGATGAAAATTTTTCCTCTTTTCTCTCTACTACAGAAAGCAAAGAATGTGTTATGTTCTCTGATACCAAAACTAGCGTAGCACCCTCTGCCTCAACAGGTTCTGTGCGACCTACGGGTCTTAGGATCGTTTTAAACCTTTCCTTGAGTTATATTGACTCTTCGATTTTCCCCACAGGGAATATCTCACACACACAAGGGTATATCCATAGGTCCTTATGAGTTATGCTTGTGTGATAAAAAAAGGGTGCTAACTCTACACACCTGATGAACAAATATGATCGGGACTTTTACCGAAAAAGGAATTTCAGATTTTGCGGCTTCGCGAATCCTGATGTGAGTTCCTTGACTCTTCAACCCTCGAAACCCAAAATTTCAAAGAAGGTTGAATCCTTCAATGCGCTGAACACATGCCACTTGGTGCCCACTAATTTTGGCTTTTCGGGACTTGAGAAAACAACCAACAATCGTTCCTCTTCCCTTATGATTCCCCGAATTCTGAAATTTCTCCTTTGGCGAGATCGAAGGCCTTTCAAGATTTTCGCCAAACCTTGACCACTCCTTTGACTTCCACCACACGTATCCTCTGTCTGATACTTGGGACCCACCTTTCGACATTTCTCTCTTCATGATTTTGGGAGTTTTGTTGGCCATGCAACTCTACCTCTTGAGTCCCGAAACCCCGAAATGCCGAAATGCCAAAATGGGATCAACGATGATTAGCCCCTGACCAAATCTCTGTCCATGTGACTACTTCCTCTGTGACCACATCCCTACTCTAAAGACACATCACATTTTGTGACTTCAGGGTTTTCAACGCAAAGTGCCCCGACTCCTTGTCATCAGAATTGCCGAAATGATGAAATGTTGAAATTCCACTCCAAAGGGGGATCAACAACTCCTTTTTCTTCTCATCCAATGGTCGATACTCCTCCTGATATCCTAAATGCTAAAATACACTCAGCCTTAACCTTCTCACAGATATGCGAGATCCAACGGTCCACGGGATTTCTTCCATGAAGAAATTTCACTGTTCGTTCACTCTTCTTCAAGGATCTCTAGCCAAAATGACTTGGCATCCTTCCACATGAACTTGAATTCTGCGATATGATTTTGATCTGTGCCTCCCTTTGAACAATTCAAAGGTGCTATCTCTCCTGATCTCTCACTTGCAAACTCAAGCCCCAAAAGGAATCCTGCTCACATTCCTTGCGGAAACTTTCAAATAACCTCTGGTTATTTGAGTCTTCAACCCTATGCACTCTTTGCAGCAGTAGTCCTTCAACCTTCACCTTAGTTGATAAGTTATAAGGATTCAACCAGCCTGCACACACCTTGCACAACTCTGTGCCTCACCTGCACTTTTTCTGGTTATGAGAACAACAATATCTCTCCTAATCTTTCTGAGATAAAAATCAGATCCTCATCAATGCACACCTTGCGGACGTTCACTGCACTCTTTGCAGGAATTCTTCGGAAGAGAAACAATTGAAACTCATTCTTCCCCTTTCTCAGACTTCATACACTCAATATGAAATCATACACCCATCACAACATTGAAACAAATGCATAACAGAGAAAATAAAACAATTGTAAACATACCATTTAACAAATGTAAACAGTAAGCATCATAACACCATGAAAATTGAGTCAAAGGTTTATATATTAACTCAAGTGCTCCTATACATGTGTTCTTCTCTACAGTTCTCTGCTACAGCTCTACAGCTTATGAATTCTCTAAATGATCATAATGTTCCTATTACAATGATACAAGGGTGAGGGTGTCTATAACTGTTTTCCCTCCTACACTTATAAACTATCTAATATATTAAAAAAAATCTACCTACTTTCATTAAACATACTTAAATGCCTATTACATTTGACAGATGAGAGAAATCGCTCAAGATTTATTCACAATTCCAAGATATAAATGTAAGTATGCTTCCCCTAGCTATTACATTAATATCTGCTCATTAATTTTTCAAAACATTTCAAAATGTGCGCTGGTGATTTTCAAGTTGTCTTTCGCATTTATGCTTGCTTGGTTGGATACGTACGATTCTCCTGCATCAGCACATGCATAGTATAAATATGGTTTGACTTTTTTATCCTATCACTTGAGTGTGCATGCTAATTGTTTGATGAAATTCTTGATAGAAATATGGTATGATGGAATTTAATGGTTGTAGGGATTTTTTCATAGTGAGCTTGCAGAGTTCCCACATATCACTTCGCAAGCTCAACATTCTTACCATGTGCCAAAAATTGTCACTATCTTCTATCTAATTCAAATCTTCCCTAAAACAAAGCACACATATGAGCTAAGTCATCCTTTTAAAATGAACATAGATGGTTTTATATTAATGTGAAATATATAAATAAATGTGGAAACTTGTATTCCTTCTTAGGAATAATGACATCTTTAAATCTAGCACTCCAACATCACCTTTAGATGAGAGAAACAAGCTGGCCCAAATGGCACTTTAGGCCTTTTTCTGGCACTTCAAAACTTTCCTGCCTAGATTTGTAAAATGCACTTAATGCCCATAAACAATTCTTCTAGAGAAAGAAAACTATATTAGGTTTAACAATGTTTACATTCTCACAAAAGCGATGTGTCAAATTTTCTCCAAGAATATTTTATCATCATTGATTTCAATAAAATTGGTAATTTTTTGCCAATATTGCAGGTTGTCTAGCAGTTTTTGAAATGAAAATAAAGTTGATAAAAAATTTTTATGGAAACAAACCAAATATGCTAGGTTATATTAATTAGGTTTCCTCACAAAACCCATGTTCCCTAATTTTACTTCTCTTCTCCAAATTCCCTTTCCATAAATTAAAATTCCTCAAATTTGGTCATTTTCAAGAATTTCAAGATGAGATGATTGATTATTGGAAGTAAGGGTTTTCAAACTATGATAATAGATAATCTGAAGGAGATCATCATCATTGCTCACCTCTTCATTGACTACTTGTATCATCTATTAGGACTTTGGGGGTGGATGTTTGAATGAAGGACAATATTGTATATTGAGCCCACATAAGTAACAACATACTTGACCTGGAACACTAAAGATACAATTGTTGGGAATGTTTCCCCATACCCCACCATAGAATAGCTACCTCATTTATCTTGGGCTTGATACACACTATGTTATTTTCATGACTCCTTGTATAAGTGTCTTGTCTTAATGTTGTCCTAATCATCCTAGTCTCCTTTATAATGCAAAAAATAGCCTTGGTTTTTCAAGTTGAACTTGGAGTTGTTTTAATAGTGCTTAGTGGTATTGGATGTGCAAAAAAAGTAGAATATGTTCAAATTATGTAGTTTCTTGTCTCTTTTACTAGGTTTTCCATTATCACTAGATTTGTTTCCCTCCTTTGTTTGCTTCAATTAGGGTCACCTGGATTCAATGAAACTAAATATAAATATTTTGGTAGGGTCACACACATAAATATTGCAGGGAGCATAGTAATGTAGTGAGAACCAAAGTGGTGAGGATCCCATAGTTCCGCCACCTACCTTATGGAAAAAAGGTCATTTCTTGACAATCCATATATGCTAAATTAAATGTGAAAAAACTAGGCAATAAATTTTCAAAGACCAAAATATCACAATCCTTCAGGCCATGATTAACATAATCCTCCTTGTTGATGATTAAATATGATCCCCAAGGAGGTAAATGATACATAATTCTTATAGGAGAAGCAATTGTCATGGGAAAGAGGTATGGAAACTTGTATACACTAAGTGTGGGGATACTAAAAGTGCATTGAGATCCATGGTTAATCTAGCTGATTAGTGAAAAAGATCGTCACTTGGCATCACAAGTTTGGGCACATTGGAAAATAGTCTTCGGAAGTTTTGTCCAATTAACAATTTGTGTATGGAACAAAATTTAGGGTATTAGTGGAATTCAAGATTTATGAGGGATGTAAGCTCGAGAAGCATCATAGACACTCAATTTATAAGGATGAAATTTATAGAACAAGAGGAATGATGGAATTGATGCACTCAAACATCTACAAGTGAATTCAACTGTTGTCACATAGAGGAGCAATGTATTTTATCACATTTATAGATGATATTTCAAGAAATACATTTGTTTACTTTCTAAAAATAAATCATAAGTCTTTGAACATTTTAAAGTTTTTAAAGCCTTTGTGTAGAAACAATTGGGAGACCATTGAAAATACTAAGGTGTAATAATGGGGGAGAGTACAGATTAAAAGAATTCAATGTTTTTTTTCTCTCATGAAGGGATCCAATTAGAATATACTTCCCCATATTATTTGTAGTGAAATAATGTAGTGAAGAGAACAAAATGGCCTATGGTGGATAATGCAAGGTGTATTCTTAAAAGTTTCATACTAACAAATACAATCTAGAGAAAAGCATGGAAACCACAACCTATGCCTAAAGTAGGTTACCTGCCAAAGAATTGCAGAAGTCATTGTTTGGAGCATGGCATCGAAGGAAGCCAAATGGTTAGAATTTGAGAACTTTTGGTTTTCCATTATATGCATACATTATAGAATGGAAACATGGTAGAATGGAAACAAGCTATGGATGAAAAGTATGAGCCATTAGTGAAGAATCAAACTTGGGCACATGTTCCTCTACCAATAGGTAAGAAAGAAACTAGTACTAAGTGTGTTTTCAAAAAAAACAAGTCAAGTGATGAAGTTGAGAAATATAAAGCTCAATTGATGGTGAAAGTGCACACACAAATTTAGGGAACGAACAACCCAAATAATTTTATACCAATAGTGAATATCGCATCCATTATAGAAATCTCATCAATTGCAATAACAATGCATATGCATATCCATCAACATGATGTTGAGACAACATTCATTAATGGTATGTTGTAGGAAGATATATGTATGGAATAACTTGAGGTTTATGTACAACAAGGCAACAAGCATATGGTGTGAATGTTGAAAAAGTAATTGCATAGACTTCAGAAATCCTATAGGGCATGATATTGACACATTGATGCACATTTAATGAATGAGGGTTTCCAACATTATACTACATATCTAAATATTTATGTCAAGCATAATGTCAATTCTTTTATCATTTTGGCATTCTTAATAGATTATAAAATTGTATGAGCAAGGAGTTATCTTTGTTAAATTATTTCAAATCAAAGTTGTTTTAGAATTTGACATGTTGGATCATGGAGAGATCCATTAATACTACTTGGTTATTCAAGTAGTAAGATATTTGAGCAATAGGAAGTTTCATTTGAGTCAAAGGAGATACATTGAACATATCCTTTAGATATTAAGGATGAGTGATTTCTAAAATGTGAAGACTCAAATGGAAATTACCCAAAAATTGTCACAAGATATGGGTCCAAGTACTCAAGTTGATGAGGAAGCTATGAGAAATATTCCTTATTGGAGTGTGGTATGCATCCTTATGTATGAAATAGTATGCATGAAACTTCATATTTCTTTTTCAATTACAAATGTAAGTGATTTATCAAGTAATCTTGGGTTGCAACATTGGGAAACCCAATATTAAAAGGATTTTCACATTTCTCAAAGGAACATGGACATCAACATTTGTGAGAGAATGTTAGATGCAATGCAATTGTTTGTATATTGTGATGCATATTGGGAAGAAGATGTTGTTGAGTTAAAATCAACATCTAAATATTTATTCAAGTATGATGGTGGAATTGTCTCATGGAGAAGAAGTAACCCACCATTTCCTTATCAAGTGATAAAGAAGAACATGTAGTAGCAAATCATGAAACCAAGGAATTGATGTGGCTAAGAAAATTACAAAAATATGTTAGGTTAGAGAAAATGAATCCTACAATTTTAAGATGTGATCACCAAGGTTTCATTGAAATGGCTAAGAATAGTAGGTTTCATGCAAGAATAAAGAGAATTTAATTGTAGTACCATTATGTTTCTAAGCAATTGGAGAAGCATAAATTTTAGCTTGAGTTTTGTGAAACAAGATAGTTGATCACTAACGTAATGACAAAGGTACATATTTAGATGGATTGAAAAGTCTTGTAGAGTATGAGGATAGACATGCATAACTTTACTAATCCCTAAGATGTTTCAATTTTGAGGAAAATCCCTTAATTCTAGATCATCCCACATTATTAATGACAAGTTAATCACCTCATACTTTCAAGATTTATGCAAGTTTTTCCACAAAAGATCCAATAAACATATGACATTTTACATATTGTTTAGGTATCATTAATTTCAACAACTTCTATTAAAGATCAACACAAGCCTTAGAACTAATTTCTAGTGATCAAATTTGAAGATTCCATTTCCCTTCAAGACCCCTTCAACACTTCATAGAATGGAATTCAATTATTTCCCTGTAAATTTGGAAGCAATGATCATTTCACATATTTGCAAACAAGGGTAATCATTCTAACAACCTGTTAGTATTCAATTCTTAGGAGTCAAGATTCAAAACTCAAGAGGAAAATTCATTTGAATTTCAAAGTGGTATATGTTGGACACACCTACCACACTTATAAGGCGGGGGGGTGAATGAGTGTGGGGCTCTTTTTCCCAAAACTTCCCTCTTCCACAAAAACTTCTTAGTTAACATTAAACATTTATTCATTACCCATACATTTAATTTACAACCAGTTATATGAGAACATATATCAACAATATATATCAACAATATATCATCAACAAGTCATCACCACAAGGAACACAAAGAACACAATATGTATGTACAATTTTTCTTTTTATTATGGACAACAAGCCTAGGGTTTATCAACAACAACTGTATAAAGTACAACTCTACAAAAGAACCATCTCTATAATGCAAGACTCAACTTACACCCTCAACACCAACTCAGATGAGGCAACAATCCTCAATAGATATCAATCTATCAATAGGTATGCGACATGTTAGTAGTGAAGCCAGCGTGTGCATACGTCCTGGCTCACTACATCCCGCGTATGTACGTGGCTAGTGTATACAACAACCTGTGTATACCTTCTGAGTTGTTAGGGTTTATCCTTCAAGATCAACTCAGATTCTCTGCAATCAATATATCATTCTCCTCTGTCTCTGACTGTCCAATCTGACCACCAGTCAATCACAACACATCCAAGCTCTCTAATATCTTTCTCATGATCCACAACAATTCAATATGAACACTATCTCAATCATGTATAAACAACTAGTATACAATATCAATCATGTCACCACTAAATCACAAGAGTATTGATCACTCTATCAACCAAATCATCCAAACTAAACCATATCATAGAAGCCATACCAAGAATTCCCTAAGCATTCACAACACATCAAACAATAATATCCATCAAGACAATAATGTAATCATACTAGTGTCTTAGTGATAGATTTGAGCCCATAGAATGAATATCTGAAACCTGCCTAATCATCCAAGAGCTTGGCACCATCTCAAACACAATTCTTCACCGTTTTATCCATTGTACGTGCCCTATCCTCATACAACCCATGTGTGTACACATCCTGGCCCATTACAACCTGTGTATACCTCAGAAAATAGGGTTTCTTAAGCATCAAGAATTTTGCTGTCAAGATATTAGACATTGTCAAAACTTTGATGGGTCCATGAGATCCTCCTCTCACTCTCTTCCTCAGAATAGATCTTCAAACATGCTCAAGAGATCCATACCAATAAGATTCTCTCACAAGAATCTCTCCATCAATACTCCAAAATATATTCACAAGAATCTCTCCATTGATCCACAAAAAAGATGATATACAAGATACCATAGCTATCTGATTTATACTTTCATCCTCTAGGTCACTTAACCCATTTTTAGGTCACTTAACCCATTTTCCTTATTTTAGAGTTAACCACTTTCCATAAATTGAAATTTCTCCAATATTTTATCATTTAAATATTCCTTCTTGATTTTGTCACTTCTTTATCATTTAAATAATGATTTCCTCTTTTAGGTCACTTTAACTTATTTGACCTTATGGGCTTTAAGTCTTCATATGGGGGTCCTCCAACTTCATAAGGCCATAACTCTCAAACCATGAGGAGTTATGTGGAATTCCACATACCACCGGAAATGGCATGACAAACACTATCCAGCTAGGATAGTTTCATCAACAAACTCATTGATATTCATTTCATTATTTCACATATAAGCATGGGTCCTCCAACAATTCTTCTAGGATAACTCAATCCGCAAAGCGTCTTCCCATGAGGGATTTCACCATAAGGGGACCACTTTCGAGTTCATCCATATGTGCACCTTGTCAATCATCATAAGACAATGATGAGTCATCTTTTCATAAAAAAATCTATGCATCATCATGTATCAATGACAACTCATTGATCCATCTTCATCTATGCATCATATCAATGATCCATCTTTATCAATTGGTTTCCACTTTGACATCTATCATTCTCATCAAGGAAAATACATGTACATTTCTCATCAATGATCAATCAATCAATTACTTGACATCAATCAATCAAACCATTTTCATCAATGACACATGGTCCAACAATCTCCCAAATAATCAAACGATTGGCATCAATGACAACATCATCCAACAATCTCCCCCTTTGGCATTGATGACAATATCAACATTGATGTCAACACCAGTTACCAATTATTGATGTCAACATGTAGATTAGGCATGTTGTACAACAATAGTCAATGTGACTATCTCTTCCCATCAATAAACATCAATCACATCAATGTGATTCACTCTCCCCCTTTGACATCAATGGCAAAGGGCCATTCTCCTCCTGGGGATTCTCCCCATGCTTGAATTCCTTTGATATTCCTCTGAATAATCTCTCCCCTTTTGAACAAGGGATATCACTCTGATGTAATTCTGAAAATATATCGAACATACCCCCCCTATGACCATCGCTCCTCCTATAATTATGCCTCTATGATCTTTCTTCAAATATAGGGATCTTTTCTAGGTATGCATCTGATAAATATCTCCTCCTAGAATCATGGGAAGAAGAATGACTCCTCTTAAGGGTATTTATCCCCCTATATTCTTTACAAGATGAACAATATGCTACCATATGACGATCCTTGGACCTGTTCATGCATCAAACTTGTTCCATACCATGCATCATGAATTTCAATAATGAAAATAAGGAATCATGAACAATATATCAACCAAGTACATCATGTACCAAAAAATGTTCCCACAATGCAAAACACCTATGTACATAAACCATGTGCAAAAAAATATCATCCATGGACTGTATCAACCATATGCCCATCAACATGACAACATGTGCATCTACCAATATGCCAACAATGTGCATCTACCAATATGACAACATGTGCATCTATCAACAATACCATCTATGAGTGTACCATCATGCATCATCACTTGCACCAAGAAAGTATATCAACCATGAATCAACAAGATATGACACCCCAATGTAGCCCAATCACATGAAAAATGCATGCACAATGATGTCCATCATATGCTTCCAATAATATATCATAAGATATATCAATGAAATTCAAATATGTACCAGCCATGTACCTCAATAGATAAGAATCAATCCATACTCATGGGTTAGTGTCATGCACCCAAGATTTATTTTACATCATCACATTACATGATCTAACATAGAACCATGAAAACCTGCAACAAACAGTGTCAGAACCTGTAATTAACAATGTCAAACTCTGCAACATAGAGTTATACCATCTCATCAAGATGAAAACCATGTGCATTGTCTTTTTCCCAAGGCTTTTCCACATATACATGGCCTACTACATAACAAAGTGTGTATGTACGCGACCTATTAAAGGTTAGTCGATGTATGTACGTGACTGTCACCATGGTCACCTGCGTATGCCTCAATAGATGACATTTTGAACTTCCCTTCAGTCTTTCATTCTGATCTAGCTGCTCTATCTTCTTCACCCACTTCTGCAGATGACCTTTCTCCTCAGAACATGAACTCTGAGCATCCATCTTTTCAAAGATGTCCCCCTTTCTTGCTTCATTCCTTATTCTATCCATGCTATGTGAAGTCCTCATCATGGAATTTCTTCCTATGTTCCAAAACTCCTGGGATTTGTGGCCAAATCCACTACAACTGTAGCATCTCATGGAGTTACAATGAACAACAATATGTCCTACTTTATCACATCTCCAACACCTTGTGGTGTTATAGAATCTTCCATTATATCTCCTTTCATAAGATCTACATTCAAAAGCTTTGTGACCATATCCGTTGCATTAATAACAATACCCATGAAAAATACTTTCATACCTTTGCTTGGGTGTCCCAAGAATAGATTCTTGATGTCTTCCTTGCCTTGTTCTTTTGAAATTTTCCTTGCTTTGTATAGATGGTTGCTTTTCAACATTGTCTTCCTTCTTTGATGGACTTACCTTATGCTTCTTTGAGGTGCTTTCTTCAGCATGTGTATCTTCTCCTTTGTATCTAAGACCTGATTTATCACATGGTGATTTTTGACTTTAAAATATCTCATCCAAGATTCTTGATCTATTCAAGAATTTGTTTGAATTCTCTACCTTCTTTCTAAGGTCAACAATTGCAGCTTCTAGCTTACAACATGACCCTTCCTTTTCATTTATTTGAATCTTCAATAGTTCCTCTATTATTTTGGCTTCTTCAATTTGGGTCTTGAGATGAACAATGATTTCAAAACTTTTGCTAATCTCATCATCTACATTCATATATTCTTTTCCATTCTTTATTCTTGTGATCTCTTCTTCCTTTTCTTCTAATTTGGTATTATTTATCTCTTCTTGTTCCTTGATCATTTCTTTTAACTTCAAGATGTGCCTTAGACTCCTCCTAAAAAACTTCTTAGTGTTATCCGAAAGATAGTTATAGTTTATGTAATAATGATCAATTCTATATCTATATAGAACCTCTTCAATTTTCTTTTGAAGTTTTAATAGATTTCCTTCTATTATTTTCATGGGATAATTACCATCAAACTTTACACAAACTGTTTCTACATCTTCTTCTTCACTTGTAGGGAAAAAATCATCATCATCATCATTGCAATCAAGTTCTTTTGAGCATTCTTTACCTTCATTTGAAGTATCTTCACTATCTTCCTTTTTGCCAACATCAACACATAATTCTTTGCCTTCATTTGAAATGTCTTCAAGATCTTCCTTTATGCTATCATCACTTGATTCTTTATCTTTACTTGAAATGTTTTAAAAATCACATTTAGAAATAATGCATTCAAGAGTTTTTGGAGATTCTTTGCCTTTAATGATTTTGATGGAGTGATCTTCAATATATTATTTCTCTTTCTTCCTTTGATATGCCTCTTCTATATTTAGCAATATATCCTTGGAAGAAGTGCATTGTCCCATGCTCTCTTTGATAGGGCTTGAGAGTCCACTAAGAATGGTCTTGAGAGCCAATGCATCATTCTTCTTTCCTTCTCTTTGAGGTTCAAACTTTGACTTGTTATTAAACGGAATTGATCCACCAATGGTTTCCTTCCAAATAGTTGCTCCCATTGTATTCAAATACACTCTCATCTCTATTCTCCATGTTGTAAAAAATATTGAAATTTTGGCTTTCGGTAACATAGGAGAGAAACAAATTATAGTGTTTAACTACAGAAAGTGTAGATATGAGAAAACAACCATCTGTCTGTCATGCGCATCACTAAATGTTCTCTACCTATCATATTCAATCAAATAATGCAGATTTTAGCCCAAAATGCCACAACAGTATAACAGTCACAAGCCAACTCACAAAAAATCCAAAGACAGGGTTCACGTGAGAATCAAAGAAATGTACCATATGTTTGAGCATTGAGTCACAAGGACAATGAATGGAAGCATTGGCAGTGGAACGACTGCATACACTGAGCATTAAGCCACATGGAGAAAAATCCCACGAGTTCAAGTTTTTTTCTGTTGGGGATTTGGTCGACGTAGATATTTTAATAACAACAACTGCGATCCCCGAATTCACTAAAGTATTAAAGGATAAGCCAGGTCAAATAAAGATTAAGAAATATTAACATTAATAAATCTCATCACAATTTAGCGATTTGGGATTTTTCGCATCAAGTATTATCGAAGTCCTGACACTTAAATCCACGAAAGGTTAAATATTAATTGCTAATCATGATTAATTAAGAGATTAAAACAAATGATTATCGTCTAATTAATCACATCGCGATTTCGCGACTCAGGATTCCTTGCATGTCATAACTATTGAGGATTAAATCCTAAGTTTTCTAGTGGTGTCTTCATAATTTCATTTTGATCTTGGTAAGGTAGTAAAAAGTCACCTGCAATATGAGGTTCAGTTTCAGAAATGTGGCATTTTTTACTGTGCTAAGTCATCATTTTAAAATGAGGATTCTGAGCGAATAGAGTATCATTTTGAGAAATGGTTGGAGGATTTTGTGCCTAACACATCATATATCATTAGACTCTTTTAGTTTTCCTACATGTGTCACATATTGGGAGAATCGACTCCATCTCCGATCCCTATTTTTTGGATTTCATACTTTCCTATTTTTACACATGTTTGTTAAATGTAGATTTGGGGAAAATGAAAAGGGGTCTCAGGGAAATGAGAGAGGTTTTTACTCAGAATAAACAAATGCACAAAATCCTCTTTCCATTTATACACAACTGTCACGATTCAAGAGATACAGAGTCATAACCGCAGCCCTAGTGTTCGGCAGTTTGGCCCATTTTCTATGGCAAAAAGTTTCAAGAATTGGTTGTAACTGTTGTTATCTTTTAGATTAGAGAGGATTTAGACCTCAATACATATATGAGGAATATTTTTAAACACAAAGGAGGTAGAAAGAGACACAGGAGGAGGCCTCCTGGGATGTAGCTTTCATTTTCATTTTAATAAAAGAGTGTAGAGTCATTTTCGATCTACAATAGAGATTCTTGTGATGTTGGTTATAGGGTTTGTCTATTGCTCGGTTTTCATACTATTCCATTCACTTTTTCTTCATGATTTGTAACATGTGTTTGTAATAGAATTCATCTATTTGTTAGATGCTCTATTGTAGGACATGTTATAGGTTATTTCTTGCAGAGATATGAAGGCTAAGAATTCATCCTTTGCTATATGCTCTATCCCATCCATCTCTTTCCACTGATTTATGCTCGGAATTCACTCATCGCTAAGTGCTCCTTGTGTATTGATATGTTTTCTCTTTATTCTACTGCCATACTTTTATAAATCCTTCTCTTTGTAATCAATTTTTATCTCTCCTTTGATCCATGGATTTCCATTGTCGAAACACTCTTATTTTATTCTTGATCATTTGAATCCATGCCCAATGGACTACCTGACACAGACCTATTGGCCCTCAGACCAAGATCCATTGATAGTATCATTCTATATGCCCTTGAGCCAGATCGGCTCTTTCGATTCCCATTGGAATCTGCAAATTATTGATCCACAGGTCCTTTTCGCAACTCGCAATCTCGCAAGTTCATGAGTCATGACTCCCAACTCTTCCTCTCCAATCTCATGATACCCAATATCGCAAAATGGTTATAGATATTCTTTCATCAACACCCTCTACATGTGACCACCGGCTAAGCTTCCCGCAAGCTCCTTTCGCCACTCGCACCTTCGTGAGTTTCAATGTCGTGCCTTCATGCTCTTACCTCACGAATTCCCGATATGCGAGAGTCAATGGAGTGTTGACCCCTTCTCTAGGCAACGCGTGTCCACTTGTCAATCATGTGGGCCCTACCTTGAGGTTCTGCCATGCGTCCACACTCGTGCCTCAACTCTTGGCACTTCATGACTTTTGCAATCGAAAACAACTCCTTTCAACCTATGAACCCCAAATGCGCGAGATGCAATGGGGTTCCTGATCCAACAGTCCTCTCGTGACCTAGATCCGATGGCTATCCTTGCTCCTTGTGATTTCACGACTTCGCGACCTGGAGAACCCAACTCTTGGGCTCTTACTTTGCGAACCTCCGAGTTCGCGAGATCCCTTGATCTCTGCCACCGGTCCTCCTCTTAACGGACGACTGCGATTCTCTCACAGTTTCACAACTTTAGGACTTTTGGGACAAAAATCTCGACCTCTTATCCTCCGGTATGCTGAAATGGTGAAATTTTGACACGTTGTCTATGTGGGTCCCACGATGGAACTTCCCACCTTTTTGGAATTTTGGACTTCGCAACTTCGTGAATCCTAATGCTGAACTTTTGTCTCTTCAACTCACGAAACCTCAAATTGTTCAATGAAGGTTTGACCTCTGTGCCGGTGAGTATGCCACCTGTCCACTCTTAGATGGATGGTCCTGATTCCCTTCAAAGCTTCTACACTCGCGAAGTTGAAAAACTTCTCTTTCTGAACTCCGATCTCCGAATCCCCGGTACGGGTGATTTCACGACACATGTCCTCCCAATCGGAAGGCTCATATTATTTCTCTACTTTGGGAATTCGCCTTTCTCAATCTCACGAATATTTATGCAAAGGTTTCCACCCTTCAACTCGTGAATCCATGAAGTGAGATTACACGAGTGATCCAACGACCATTGTTGGCTTGGATCCTAGGGCCCGATTCCTCCTGAGCTTGCACTTAGAAAAACATTCACCATAACTTCCCTACTACTTTGTAATATATGACGGCTTCTGGGACTTCGTGAATTCTCCATGGATAATTCTGACTGTCAAATTTCTCCTTGACGATTCCTGCGAAAGGAACAAAGTGTTCCCTTACGGAACTTGTCCTCCTGCAAAACAACTTCTCTGCACCTCCTTCCGACAATTCAAGGCACTAGTCCTCTTGATATTTCTCCACAACTCGAGTCTTCAAGAAGACTCCTACACACACTCCTTGCAACAATTCTTCAAATACTTCTAAGTATTTGAACTTCTTCAACTCTGTGCACTCCCTGCGACAATAGGTTTTTAACAATTTCACTTAGGTCACAAACACTGAGACTTCACTCAGCCTGCGCACTCCTTGCATGGCTCCTGTGCTTAACTTGTACTCCTGTGAGAATGAGAACAATTCTATCCCTCCTAAGCTTGTATAGATGAACTCTGAATTCTGTCAATGCACACCTTGCGGACAATTTCACTGCACTCCTTGCAGGAAAAATCTTGCTTAGACAGAGAAACAATTGAAAGTCATTCTTTACTCTCCCTCTCTTCAGATTTCAAACATTCAATATGAAATCAAACATTCACACATCAAAGAAAATTCATAATAGAGAGTAACAAGCATATATCAATCAACATGTATAAACACAGAAATCAATTGAACACCATGAGTTTGAATCAAGCTTCATATATTAATCTCAGAACTTTTGTACATGGGTTCTTCTACACAGTTTTCTACTTCTTCTCTCCTATGCTCTCTTGATTGAATATGCTACTAATGTTACAATGATACAAGTGAGGGTGTCTATATCCATTTTCCCTCTGGCTCCTAAAACTATCTAATCTAAGAATTCAAAGCTACCTACTTACTTTTACTATTATAAATGCCTCTTAGTCCTTCAGAAGAGAGTGGGACACTGAAGGTATGATTACAATATTCAAGAAGTATGCCCTTTCTTAACTATTACATTTAATTTTAGCACATCCAATTTCAAAAAATTTCAAACATTTTATCATGTGCCAAAATGTGTTGGCACTTTCCCCACGCCCGCTTGTGGTTGGCAATGCTTCTGCATCATACTCCGTCGCTTGAAAATTTTCATGGGCTCCTTTCCATGAGCTCTCACACGGTCTATCCATGATTCTAGATCTCTTCTTCATTCTCCCAGCTAGCATCTTCAACTGGATGTCCCTTCCACTTGACCAAGTATTCAAAGTATTTTTTTCTCCTGGTTCTCTTGTTAACTCTTTTGTCCAGTATGATTTCCATCTGTGGCTTCTCTGCAATTGGCATCTCTTTTGTCCATTGAACCTCTAGTTGTTCATCACTTGTTCCTGCTTCCTCATCTTTGTATGGGTACAAATATGAGACATTGAATATCAGAGAAATTCTGATCCCATCGGGTAATTCAATCTCATAAGCATTTTCCCCAAATTTCTTCAAGAGCTTACATGGTCCGATCTTCTTCATCTTCAGTTTGTTATATGTACCCTTTAGGAATCTTTCCTTTCTCAGATGTGAAAGAATAAAATCACCAACCTCACATTGAGGTTGTCTCATGTGTTGATCTTCTCTGCACTTATACTCTTGGTTCATGTTCTGCAATCGCTCCTTCACTTGGCTGTGAAGTTCCTTCATCACTTCTGCAAAATCTTCTGCACTAGCACTCCTAGTTGCATTCTATTATGAATCTCTCAATTCAAATACTCCTCTTGGTTGCATCCCTTAAACAATTTGGAATGGAGTCTGCCCTGGGCTTCTGTTGATTGAATCATTATAAGAAAATTCCACCTGTGCCAGAATATTGTCCCACTGACTGTGGTGTTCTGTCACCAAGCTCCTCAACAAGTCTCCCAAACTTTTGTTCACAACTTCTGTCTGTCCATCTGTCTGAGGATGATAAGATGAGTTGAATGACAAGTTTGTTCCCATATTCTTCCATAAGGTCCTCTAGAAGTTTCCCACGAACTTGGTGTCTCGATCCAAAACTATGCTCCTTGGTAAGCCGTGAAGTCGAATGACTTCTTTGAAAAACAGATTCACAATGTGAGTTGCATCACTGGTTTTCTGACATGGTATGAAGTGTGCCATCTTAGAAAATATATCTACCACTACAAAGATTGAGTCAAACCCTCTTTGTGTTCTTGGTAGCCCCAATATGAATTCCATGCTGACTACATCCCATGGCCTGTCAGGTATGGGTAATGATTGATAAAATCCTGCATTCTGCCTCTTTCCTTTTGAATGGTGACAAATTTTGCATCTGTCCACGAATATTTTGATTTCTGCTCTCATTCCTGGACAAAAATATGACTCGTTTAACTTTGAGAACGTCTTGTCATGACCGAAATGCTCGGCCAATCCTCCACTGTGTTTCTCCTTCAGCAGATTCTCCCTCATGGAGCATTTTGGAATACAAAGTTGATTACCCCTGAATAACAATCCATCCTGGATCATCTATTTTGTCCATTGACTTCTGTCTCTGAGAATTGGATTCTTAGCTGCTTCATACACCTCTTTAAAATCTATATCATCTGTGTATATGTCCCTGAGATCATCAAAACCCAGTGTTTTGACTCTGAACTCTTGCAATAGAAAACATTTCCTACTCAAAGCATCAACAACTTTGTTAGCAGTTCCAGAAATATGCTTAGTTACAAAAGTAAATTTATGTATGTATTCAACCCATTTTACATGTCTTTGATTCAACTTCTCATGTTGAGTCACAAATTGGAAAGCATGATTATCACTGTATAAGACAAACTCCTTAGGGATTAAGTAATACCTCCATTTCTTCAATGCCTGAATAATAACATAGAACTCCTTGCCACATGTGGAGTCTTTCACTTTCACTCCATTCAGCTTCTCGCTGAAGTATGCTATCGACCTATCTTCTTGGCTCAATACTGCCCCTATTACAAATCCACTTGCATCACATTTTACCTTAAATGTCTTTTTGAAATCCGGCAACACCAAAATTGGTTGTTCCGTGATTTTCTTCTTCAACAAATTGAAGCTTTTCTCAATCTCTTATGTCCAGTGAAAATACTTGTGTCTCTTCTTCACTGTGTCCATCATCGGTGCACTAATTCCACCGAAATTCCTAATGAAATTCCTGTAGAAACTATCCAATCCATGAAAACTTCTCACCTCAAATATACTCTTCGATGATGGCCAATTCTTAATCACCTCCACCTTATCTAGATCCATCCTCAACTTATCTACAGAAATAACAAAACCCAAATAAATGAGCTCTGTCTTCATGAATGAGGATTTCTTCATATTTATCATCAAATTCTCTTGTTGTAATCTCTTCATTACTATAGACAAATGTTTCATATGCTTTGCCTCTGTTTTACTGAAAATCAGTATGTCATCTAGATACACAATGAAAATTTTTCTGATGAAATCCTTCAGGACTTCATTCATCAACCTCATGAAGGTACTTGGCATGTTCATTAAGCCAAATGGCATAACAATCCATTCATACAATCCTTCATTAGTCTTGAATGCTATCTTCCATTCATCACCTTCTCTCATACGAATTTGGTGATATCCACTTTTCAAATCAATCTTTGAAAAGAAATTAGCTCCACTCAAGCAATCCATCAAATCATCCATCCTTGGAAATGGAAATCTGTACCTCGTGGTTATCTTGTTGATTACCCTTGAGTCAGTACACATCCTCCAGCCTCCGTCTTTCTTTGGACTAAGTACTGTCGGAACAACACACAGACTCAAGCTTTCTCTAACCAACCCTTTGTCCATTAAATCCTGGACCTGTCTTTTGACTTCTTCATTTTCCTGCGGCGTCAATCTATACGTTGCTTTGTTTGGTAAACTAGCTCCAGGTGTGAGATCAATATGATGACTCACACTTCTGATTGGTGGCAACGAATGAGGTAGTTCGTCCACTACTATGTCAGTAAACTCTTCCAACAGTTTCTAAACCTCTTTCGGTAAATCATCTACACTTGTACTGGTTAAAACAATTTTAGGCTTCCTGACCACAATGAATTGTGGTTCCTCCTTCTTCTTAACCTCTGTAAGAAATTCCTTCCCACTCATGAGAAGTACAATGTTGCTTACTTCAGGTTTCACCTCTTTGTCCTTAATCAAAAACAACATGTGAGTTCTCCCATTCTTCTCTAGGGTGTATGTGTTCTCCCTTCCATCATGAATCACATTTCTGTCATGTTGCCATGGTCTACCCAACAATAAATGGAAAACATCCATGGGAATGACATCACAAAGTATTTCATCTTTATACCCTCCTATTTTAAATTCAACTAAACATTGTTTAGTGACATTTACCTCATGTCCTTTTTGTATCCATGAAACTTTGTATGGGCTTGGATGTTCAATAGTCTCCAACTCCATCTTTTCTACCATCTCTGTAGAAACGAGATTATCTGTGCTACCACTGTCCACAATGACCTTGCATACCTTGTCCTTGGTCTTGCAAGTGGTCCGAAAAAGACTGTTCCTTTGCACTGAATTGTCCACCTCCTTCTCTGGCATTAAGAGAACTTTTCACATCATCACAAATCTTCCGCCTTCAGCATCCTCTGCCTCAACATTCCGCCTCTGTGCTTCGACAATGTGAGTTTCACCACCTTCTTTCTTTTTTTCTGGACACTCATAAGATTTATGTCTGACCTTTCCACATGTGAAGCATTTCACTACTCCACCTCTTCCCCTTCCTCTACCTCTGGTATGAGGAAAAATGTTTCCATTAGCATATTGACCTCTTTGTTCAGTATGCTTCCCTCTCTGTTAGCTTCCACCTCTCTCAGTTTGAGTCTAAGGTTTCTTCCACTCTTCCTTGGGTTTCTGATTTCTATCCTGGGCAATTGATTTGCCTCTGGGATGACATCTGCCTTGGCCTCTTTGACCTTGCTTTCGGCTCAACTTCTCTTAAGATTTTAGATCCATCTGATAAGAATCTTCCACCGTTCGGATGGTCATCATGCTCATATCATCCTGAATGTCGTATCTCAGACCATTCATGTACCTGGCAACCTTTTCATCATCACTTTCGTGATGACCTGCTCTGATGTTCATCCTATAGAATTCTTCAATATATTCCTTCACTGTCATCAGTTTCTATCTCAAATTCTGCATCCTTCGAAACAGAGTAATCTGGTAATCCCTGGGAATGAATTTTTCCTTCATCTTCACGATCATCCTATCCCAACTCTTGATTTTTTGCTTGCCTTTGTAGCGTCTGTCAACTTGTAGCTCATCCCACCACAATGCTGCATGTCCTTTCAATCTTGTGACAACATGTTTGACCTTTTTGTCCTCCTCGACATCTTCATAGTCAAAATATGTGTCCAGAGCTCTAATCCAGTCTAGAAGCTCTTCAGCATCCAAATTTCCTTCATATACTGGAATATCCATTTTTTCCTTAGCACCCATTCTTGCAACAACCCTAATCATGCATTCGTTTGATGCATCTTCTACTGTGACCTCTTCTCCTTCATGTCCATCTTCATCTTCACTTTCAGAATCACTGAAATCTCCAATACCAGTTGTGCACCTCTATGTTGTCACGCATCTCTCTTTCCATGGCTGGATTTGGCACCTGCCTACCCCTTCCTCTTGGCATTTCCCTATCCTTTGGCGGATCAGGTGTTTGTCTGTCTCTTCTTCTCGGCGGCATGGCTGAGATTTTCTTTCTCGCTTTCCCTGTCTGAAGTATACAAATAGAGTCAAGCTCTGATACCACACTAACACAGGCCTATCGTCCCTCAGACCGAGAACCACTCACATGATATTTCTATATGCCCTTGAGCCATATTGGCTCTTTCGATTCCCACTGGAATCTGCAAATTATCGATCCACAAGTCCTTTTCACAACTCGCAATCCCGCGAGTTCGTGATTCGTGACTCCCGACTTTTCCTCTCCAATCTCATGATACTCGAGATCATGAAATGGTTATATCTCTTCTTTCATCAGTGCCCTCTACGCGTGACCATCAGCTAAGCTTCCCGCAAGCTCCTTTCACCACTCGCACCTTCATGAGTTTCAACATCGTGCCTTCGTGCTCTTACCTCACGAATTCCTGATATGCAAGAGTCAACGAAGTGTTGACCCCTTCTCGAGGAGACGCATGTCCACCTGTCAATCACACGGGCCCTACCTTGAGGTTCTTCCACGCGTCCACACTTGTGCCTCGGCTCTCGGCACTTTGCGACTTTTGTAATAAAAAACAACTCCTTTCAACCTCCGAACCCCGAATGCATGAGATGTGATGGGGTTCCTGATCCAATGGTCCTCCCATGAACTAGATCCAATGGCTATCCTCGCTCCTCGTGATTTCATGACTTCATGACCTGGAGCACCCAACTCTTGGGATCTTACTTTGTGAACCTCCGAGTTCGTGAGATCCCTTGATCTCTGCCACCTATCCTCCCCCTAACGAACGACTGCAATTCTCTCATGGTTTCGCGACTTCAGGACTTTTGGGACAAAATTATCGACCTCTTATCCTCCGATATAATGAAATGGATAAATTTCGACACGTCATCTATGTGGGTCCCACGATGGAACTTCCCACCTTTTTGGAATTTTGGACTTCGCAACTTCGTGAATCCTAATGCTGAACTTTTGGCTCTTCAACTCACGAAACTCTAAATTGGTCAATGAATGTCTGACCTCTGTGTCAGCGAGTATGCGACCTTTCCACTCTCAGATGGATGGTCCTGATTCCCTTCGAAGCTTCGCTACTCGCGAAGTTGAAAAAAATTCTCTTTCTGAACTCCGATGTCCGAATCCATGATATGGGTGATTTCGCGACACATGTCCTCGCAATCAGATGGCTTAGATTCTTTCGCTACTCTGAGACTTTTCCTTTCGCGACCTCGTGAATATTTATGCAAAGGTTTCAACCCTTCAACTCACTAATACACGAAGTGTGATTACACGAGTGATCCAATGACCATTGTTGGGTTGGATCCTATAGCCCAATTCCTCCTGAGCTTGCACTTAGAAAAACATTCACCGTAACTTCCCTGCTCCTTTGCAATATCTGGTGGCTTCCGGGACTTCATGAATTCTCCAAGGAGAATTCTGACTATCGAATTTCTCCTTGACGATTCCGGCGAAAGGAACAAAGTGTTCCCTTACAGAACTTGTCTTCCTGCAAAACAACTTCACTGTGCCTCCTTCTGACAATTCAAGGCACTAGTCCTCTTGAGCTTTCTCCACAAATAGAGTCTTCAAGAAGACTCCTTCACGCACTCCTTGTGGCAATTCTTCAAATACTTCCAAGTATTTGAACTTCTTCAACTCTGTGCACTCCCTGCAACAACAGTTTTTTAACAATCTCACTCAGGTCGCAAACACTGAGACTTCACTCAGTCTGCGCACTCCTTGCATGGATCTTGTTCTTAACTTGCACTCCTGCAAGAATGAGAACAATGATATCCCTCCTAATCTTGTAGATATGAACTTTGACTTCTATCAACGCACACCTTGCAGACAATTTCACTGCATTCCTTGCAGGAAAACTCTTGCTCAGACAGAGAAACAATTGAAACTCATTCTTTACTCTCCCTCTCTTCAAATTTCAGACATTCAATATGAAATCAAACATTCACACATCAAAGAAAATTAATAACAGAGAGTAACAAGCATATATCAATCATCATGTATAAACACATAAAGCAATTGAACACCATGAGTCTGAATCAAGTTTCATATATTAATCTCAGAACTTTTGTACATGGGTTCTTCTACACAGTTTTCTACTTCTGCTCTTCTATGCTCTCTTCATTGATTATGCTGCTAATGTTACAATGATACAAGTGATAGTGTCTATATCCATTTTCCCTCCAGCTCCTGAAACTGTCTAATCTAAGAATTCAAAGCTACCTACTTACATTTACTATTATAAATGCCTCTTAGTCCTTCAGACGAGAGCGGGACACTCAAGGTATGATTACAATATTCAAGAAGTATGCCCTTTCTTAACTATTACATTTAAGTTTGGTGCATCCAACTTCAAAACATTTCAAACATTTTATCATGTGCCAAAATGCGTTGGTGCTTTCCCCACGCCTACTTGTGGTTGGCGATGCTCCTGCATCACTACCTCTGGGTCCAACCCATCAACCCTAAAAACCCAAAAAATTTATGTTACCCACAGATCTAGCCATTGTTAAGCTTATTTAATATCCTATTGTGACATATATTTGAGATGCTCCTCTCAGTTTGGAAGGGGTAGCTTCCAATCAAAAGTGGTTAGTGGTTATCTCGGAATTTACTTGCACGCAACCCAAATCAAGTTCTAAGTGATAAATTATTTTTTCATTTAAAATGTGCTAAGTCTTGGCTCTATTACAGCCTAGAGTCAAACCTCGCGACATTTTCTAGCGCCATTGTCGGGGATGGAGGACAAAGGTATCTTCCCTAGGATACAACAACGTTCAGATCTATCTCTTGATGGTGAACAAGGGATAGGCATTGAATTGGTTGTGATCATTCACTTGGTGACTCCTTGGTTCGTAGACTCTACACGATTTCGTTGGCGACTCCACTGGTCTCAAAATGTCAAATTTGTTCGCTGCTCGGATTGCTGCAAGGTTTTATCCTTTGCTCTTTACAAATGTTTATGGTTTTCAAAACATTGTTCTAGACATTAAAGCTTGGGAAGATGTCCTTCCTAAATTTGGTGAATACGCGTACGACAATCCTGCTCAACACTTTTTTGAATTCCACAAGCTCATGGATGAATTAAATAAACATCATGAAGATGTCCTCATGAAACTGTTTATGTTTTCATTTGAAAGAGATGCTAGAATCTGGTATAAATCTTTACCTCATTCCAGTATTTCTTCATTGAAAGATTTTCACATACTTTTTCATCAACATTGTAAAATAATTTATTCAGCTGAAATACTTTTTGAAGATTGTTGTAATATAAAATTCATAAGACAAATAGATCAAACACATCTTCTTGAAGAGGAGGAAGGAATATCAGAAATTTCTCAAGTCGATGAAGATAATAAGTATGAAGAAGAGTTGGCTGATAATAAAGTAGTATATGATATCTCTTGTGATCACATTCAAGAAGAAGATATTCAGCATCATGGTCAACCTATAGAAGAGAAAGAAAACAATAGTTGCTTGATCCATAAATTGCATAGACCACCTCCTCCTTTAATAGAACAAGAGATAGATCTTCTTTTGAATAGTCATGTTCCAAACCCGACTTACAAAGATCTGCAACATCCACACAGTCTTGAATATATTATAGACTTTTGTTTTGTTCCATGAAAAAGAGGTGGTTGCCATGTTTAACCATCCTGAATAATGTTTGGTGTTCAAGAATGATTTAGATTTTGATGTAAAGGTTGTTGATGATGAAGACGACAGTGATACTTTTCAAAATCTGTTTCAAGATCAGAGTACTGATTTTTCAATGCAGAAACCTTTAGGATTTTATTATGATTTTCTAGTATATTATAAATATAGTGATGATGAAGAGGATTTTGAAGATTTGTTGTCTAATGAACTTTCATCAAATCCTACTTATCAACTAAAACATGATCAAAAAAGTATGGATGCTATGGTTGAAGATAGATATGAGTCTGTTGTTCAAGAGTCCAATGATGATCCTTTTAACTTTGATACATCCTCCAAAAATATCATTGTTGGAGAGGGTGATCAGAATTTTTTTCTTGATACATATTTTCAGACTCAGTTTTCATTTGATCATTATCAAGACAGTAATGTAGGAAATGAAGAACATATCTCTTCTTCTCACTTTAAAATTTTCAGTTGTAATAGGCCATCATATCATAGTGATGCATTCAGATCACAGGGATATGATAAAGGAGAGAAGACAAGTTCAAATAATTAGTTGATCATGCATGTTTCCCCGGGAAATATTAGGTAGTCCAAATTCAACATTCAGATTAGTAAAGGCAACAAGAAACAATATTTCAGTCAGTTGGAACAACAACAAAATGAGGTATTTCTATGTGAATTTTATGATCCAGTAGCAGTTTATATGGAGTCAAAATGGGGGACTGGATTTTTTATTTTTGAATTCTTGAAGTCTAAATTTCAAAACTGTAAGTACCTTCTCCCAGGGCATGTTTTGAAATTTGCAGCTGCTCCTGTCATCCTTTTTCTCAAAGATGGAAGTATAATTAAGTTTGTTAGTCGGATACTCGCTTGGTTGATTTGGAAGTTTTCCTATACTTGAACAAAGCACTGATATTGGTTAGAGTAGGTGATGTATATAAATAAGCTTGACTTTGAGCACTAGAGTACAATAGTGGTTTTCAATATTTTTTCGGTTTAGTTTGGAATCCAATATGGTTTTGTTTTAAAGAATTACGACTCCATAGCCCAATGAATGCGTAAGCGGTTTTTTGTTTTGGAAAGCTGCAAGTAAAGCAACAGAGTTCAGAGTTTGATAAGGATGATTTCAGGTCACCCAATGGATGAAGGCACATGGTCTACTATTCTTGGTGCTTTGCAGGAAAGCACCATCCCTATATGGAGCCTCTGTTGTAACACATATTGAAATTTTGGCTTTTGGTAACATAGGAGAGAAAACAATTATAGTGTTTAACTATCGTAAGTGTAGATATGAGAAAATGACCATCTGTCTTTCACACGCATCACTGAATGTTCTCTACTTGTCATCTTCATTCAAATAACACCAAAATCAACCCCAAATTCCATAGTAGTATAACAGTTACAATCGAACTCACGAAAAATCCAAAGACAAGGTTCACGTGAGAATCAAAGAAATGTACCATATGTTCGAGTGTTGAGTCACAAGGAGAATGAATGAAAGCATTGGCAGTGGAACGACTGCATACACTGAGCATTAATCCATGTGGAGAAAAATATCATGAGTCCGGGTTTTTTGTCATCGGGCATTTGGCCGACGTAGATATTTTAATAACTACAACCTCGATCCCTGAATTCACTAAAGTATTTAAGGATAAGCCGGGTAAAATAAAGATTAAGAAAGATTAACATTTATAAATCTCTTCGCAATTTCGCGATTCGAGACTTCTCACGTCAGGTATTATCGAAGTCCCAACACTTAAATCCATGAAAGGTTAAATATTAATTAATATATTAAAACAAATGATTATCATCTAATTAATCCCATCGTGATTTCATGATTCAGGATTCCTCACATGTCAAAACTCTTGAGGACATGATACCCAAAACCCGAAGGCCCAAAAGAGTGCAATGTAAAATACAAAATATATTTTGAGGATTTGGCCATTGGAGATTTGGACGACATGGAGATTTTAATAACCACTACTTCGTTTTCCTGAATCCCAAAAACCCAAAATCAGGACTCCAGTCATATGCAAAATTTCTTTAGAAAAACACAATTTTCTCAGTCATGGAGATGTCATTTTTCATGTTCTAATAGTCGATTAACATATACAAATCCTACGCTGTCCATTGGTGTCTTCAGAATTTAATTTTGATCTTGGTAAGGTATTGAAAAGTCCCCCGCAATATGAGGTTTGTTTTCAGAAATGTGGCGTTTTTTACTGTGTTGAGGCATCATTTTCAAATGAGGATTCTGAGCCACTGGAGTATCATTTTGAGAAACGGTTGGAGGATTTTGTGCCTAACACATCATAGATAATTAAAATATTTAATTTTTCCTACAGGTGTCAGAGATTGGGAGAATCGAATCCAGATCCGAGCCCTAAATTTTGGATTTCATACTTTCCTGTTTTCACACATGTTTGTTAAATGCGGATTTGGGGAAAATGAAAACGGGTCTCAGGGAACTGAGAGAGTTTTTTACTTAGAATAAACATATGAAAAAAATCCACTTTCAGTTTATACATGTCTGTCACGATTCGAGAGATATAGATTCATAACCGTAGCCCTAGTTTTCGACAGTTTGGCGCATTTTCTATGGCATAAAGTTTCAAGAATTGGTTGTAACTGTTGTTATATTTTAGATTAGAGAGGATTTCGACCTCAATACATATATGAGGCAGATTTGTAAACACGAAGGAGGTGTAAAGAGACACGGGAGGAGGCCTCCTGGGATGTATCTTTCATTTTCAGTTTAATAAAAGAGTGTAGAGTCATTTTCGATCTACAACAGAGATTCTTGTGATGTTGGTTACAAGGCTTGTCTATTGCTCAATTTTCATACTATTCCATTCACTTTTTCTTCTTGATTTGTAACATGTGTTTGTAATGGAATTCATCTGTTTGTTAGGTGCTCTATTGTAGGACATGTTATAGGTTATTTCTTACAGAGATCTTAAGGTTCGGAATTCATCCTTTTCTAGATGCTTTGTCCTAACCATCTCTTTCCACTGATTTATTCTTGGAATTTACTCATAGCTAAGTTATCCTTGTGTAATGATATGTTTTATCTTAATTTTTCTACCATACTTTTATAAATCCTTCTCTTTGTAATCAGTTTCTATCTCGCCTCTGCTCCATGGATTTCCATTGCCGAAACACTCTTATTTGATTCTTGATCATTTGACTCCATGCAAAATGGACTACCTCCGGGTCCAGCCCATCCACCCTAAAAACCCAAAAACTTTATGTTACCCATAGATCTGCCCGCTGTTAAGCTTATTGAATATCCTATTGTGACATATATTTGAGAGATTCCTCTCAGGTTGGAAGGGGCAACTTCCAATCAAAAGTGGTTCGTGGTTATCTTGAAATTTACTTACATGCAACCCAAATCAAGTTCTAAGTGATAACTTATTTTTTCATTTTAAATGTGCTAAGGCTTCCCTCTATTATAGCCTAGAGTCAACTCTTGCGACAACACTCCAAGTAGAATAGTTTTCCTCATCAAGTATTGGTATTTCATCATCCATTTGTCTGTCTATGGATCTCCTTCAAGCTTGTTAAGGCTTGTACTAAAGGCATGCTCTGATACCAATTGTTGGACACACCTACCATACTTAGAAGGGGGTGGTGAATGAGTGTGGGGCTATTTTTCCCAAAACTTCCCTCTTCCTCAAAAACTTCTTAGTTAACATTAAACATTTTTTCATTACCCATTTATTTCATTTACAACCAGTTAGATGAGAAAATATATCAACATCACATATCAGCAATATATCATCAACAACTCATCACCACAAGGAACACAAAGAACACAAGATCTATGTACAATTTTTATTTTTATTATGGACAACAATCTGGGGGTTTATCAACAACAATTGAATCGAATACAACTCTACAAGAGCACTAGCTCTATAATGAAAGACTCATCTTACACCCTCAACACCAACTGATATGAGGCAACAATCCTCAACAGATATCAATCTGTCAACAGGTACGCGACCTATTAGTAGTTCAACCAGTGTGTGCATGTGCCCTGGCTCACTACAGCCCGCGTATGCATGCAGCCAGTTTATACAACAACCTGTGTATACCTTCTGAGCTTTTAGGTTTTGTACTTCAATATCAACTCAGATTCTCTACAATCAATGTATTAGTCTCTTCTATCTCTGATTGTCCAATATGACCACTAGCCAATCACAACACATCCAACCTCTCCAATAGCTTGATCATGCTTCACAACAAATCAATATGAATGCTATATCAATCATGTATAAACAACTAGTATACCATATCAATCATGTCACCACTGAATTAGAAGAGTATTGATCACTCTATTAACCAAATCATCCAAAATGAACCATATCATAGAAGCCATACCAAAAATTCCCTAAGAATTCACAACACATCAAACAATAATATCCATCAAGACAATAATGTAACCATACCAGTGTCTCAGTGATAGATCCGAGACCATAGAATTCAAATCTAGAACCTGCCTAATCATTTAAGATCTTGGCACCAAATCAAACACAAGTCTTCACCATTTTATCCACTATATGCACCCTATCCTCATACAGCGCGCATGTCTACACTTCCTGGCCCATTATAGCCCACGTATACCTCATAAACTAGGGTTTCTGAAGCTTTGAGACTTTTGCCGTCAAGATCTCCGACACTTCCGAAACTTTGATGGGTCCATGCAATCCTCCTCTTGCTCTCTTCCTCAGAATAGATCTTCAATCATGTTCAAGAGATCCAAACCAATAAGATTCTCTCACAAGAAGCTCTCCATCAATACTCCAAAAGATATTCACAAGAATCTCTCCATTAATCCACAAAAAGGATGGTATACAAGAGACCATAGCTATCTTATTTATACTTTCATCCTCTATGTCACTTAACCCATTTTTAGGTCACTTAACCCATTTTCCTTATTTTAGGGTTAACTACTTTCCATAAATAGAAAGTTCTCCAATATTTTATCATTTAAATATTCCTTCTTGATTTTTTCACTTCTTTATCATTTAAATAATGATTTCTTCTTTTAGGTCACTTAGATTTCTTTGACCTTGGGGGTTTCAAGTCTTCATATGGGGGTCCTCCAACTTCATAAGGCCATAACTCTCAAGCCGTGAGGAGTTATGTGATATTCCACATACCACCGGAAATGGCATGCCAAGAACTATCCATCTAGGATAGTTTCACCAACAACTTCACTGATATTCATTTGATTATTTCACATACAAGCATGGGTCCTCCAACCTTTCTTATAAGATAAATCAATCTGCAAAGCGTCTTCCCATGAGGGCTTTCACCATAATGGGACCACATTGGAGTTCATCCATTTGTGCACCGTATCAATCATGATAAGACAATAATGAGTCATATTTTCATCAAAAAAACTATGCATCATCATGTATCAATGACAACTCATTGATCCACCTTCATCTATGCATCATATCAATGATCCATCTTTATCAATTGGTTTACACTTTGACATATATCATTCTCATCAAGGACAATACATATACATTGTTCATCAATGATCAATCAATCAATTACTTGACATCAATCAATCAAACCATTTTCATCAATGACACATGATCCAACAATCTCCCAAATAATCAAACCATTGACATCAATGACAACATGATCCAACAATATAATGTATTATTTATTCGTGAAATTGGTAGTTGGTGGGTGGTACTAATAGTGTTAGCTCCCCATCAAATAAATTTACTCTACATAATTGATGCATTTGAAAATCATTTAACAATAAACTATTGTTTTATGGTAAAGTTTGCCTCATACACTAAATACAATTATACATAAAATGTCATCAAATAACTCATCTTGCTTCAAAATTTGATCGATGTCTTTAGTGATAAAGAACAATGCCAATAAACATAGATGATACATGAGACAATACTTGGATTCCAAGATTAATATTTCTATCACATCACCTTTCCATATACCAATCCCACAACACTTACCATAGAGCTTCTCGGAGCTAAAACGATGGTTTTGAAAATGTGGATGAAAAAAGGATGGTTGGAGAGAAACCATGCTTATAATTTCCACAATAGTTGAGACAATCCTTTAGACCTACAACCCAATTATTGTTCCTCATTGATTGTTCAAATTTCACCACTAAAGTGTACAAAGGTATACATAACCTACTCACCTTTGGATTTGAATGTGTGACCTCTTAGGAAGAATGTAACCCTAATTAATTAATTAATTAATTAATTTTCATGATTTAAATAATTGTTTAATGTATATTAGTTTAATTAATTAATTGTCCTCATTAAATATTCATTTAATGTATCTTGTCTTAATTAATTAATCAATTAATAATCATGATTAACTATTTGTTTAAGGAATATTGGTTTAATAAGTTAATAATTTTCTTTTTTTTGAGACTTGGTGTATTAGTAGATGGAACCATTAATGAAAAGGGGATGAAGTGGTTGACACTTAATGGAGAGATAAGGTGTTTGAGACTTAATGGGGGAAGAGGGCGGTGAACAATGGGGAAGGGAGGATAAGGCAAGGGAGAACACTCGGGAAAGGGGGAATTTTGGGGGAGAGCATTATTTTCATATGGGAGGACTGTATTATTGGTTTTTGCTAGAGGAGTTGGTTGGAGGATTGTATTACTGATTTTTCTTGAGGATGTTGTTGGAGGACTGTCACAGGGGGGCACCTGCTGCTGGGAATTTTGGGCTCGAGGGCCAGGGAACCATAAGGAATCCTGGGGCTAGGGATCCGGATAGGCTATTCCTAGTTGGTTTGGAGGTTAGTCAGTTTTCATCAAAGCTTCATCTTGGAAAGGCAGATTTGGGGAACAATATCCCTTGAGAGGTATTTATGTTCATTATTATGGCATGTTCATTATTGTTATGATGGTTCATTATTTTACTATGATGTATATGTTATTCAATATTTTATTTATATCATGTTACTCATTTGTTTTGAATTTTGTTGAACCATGAATTTTTATTTTGCTAAATATAGAACCGTAAAGAAATTATGATAGAAATTCTATGTTTAAATTTATGAAATTTATTAGGCTCTGTTTAGATAGGTCTTACACATGGTATCAAATCCCTAGTTTAAAATCTAGGACCAAGGGCCTACCTACCCACCCATCCTCTTGACTCTTGACTGAAAGCTATGTGATATGTCCTGTAAACAACCCTGAAAACCTGCAACCTGAAACCCTTTAATTACAACCCTTGAAACCCTTTCAAAAAAAAATAGCCCTGAAACCCTCTAAAACTTTAAAACTTTTTGACCTGTACAATGAAAATTTCCCCCAAAACCCATATTATTGTTCTCCATGGAAGAATTTAGCATCTTAAATCCCAAATTATCTTATCAATACAAATCCATCTAAGAATTTAAGTTTTTTTTTTTTTTTCAACCCGATTTTCTTTAATAAGGCATTACAAGCCTTCTACTTAGCCCAAATGTAAACCCTCCCTGACCCCCACAAACAAACAAACAAACATTATCCCACTTATCCCAAATGTAAACCCTCCCTACTTGACTTCCATTGTCCTTCAACCAGATCCTTGACTGGTTGCCGTACTAACGTTATTGGTGCCAATGAAAGTGCTTCCATTAGCCCCGTTGGAAACAACATTATTTGCATAGACCCGGTTCCAGTACAATCATTGCAGGGACCTGTGCAAGTTTCCAAAGATTTTCTTTAATACTATATGACTAATTTCTTTAGGAGGTTCCATGTCTACAAATTGCATATAGCTTTATAGCGTACATTGTAAGCCTGTTGTGGAGCGACAACTCCTATATTTATTGCGTCCCCAACTTCAAATTCCACTCGGAATCTCATTCTCTATTTCAGCTCTGTGACATGGCTCCTCCCAGAAGAGTAAAGTGGTTGGGGGATTGCACATGCCTGTGTATGTTTCATGCCTTTGGTGACTCGACTCGTGGCTTGAACTTATCTATTCAAAGGAAAATTTCATACTTGGGCTTCAATTTGACTGTTTAAAATGAAAATTCTTTCTCTATAACAAAATTAGCCTCAGATTAATGAATTTCGCACAAGATTTGTCACAGATATAGCACCAGACCTACGTTCACTCTATAATAAGAATTCTCTTCAAATTCAACACAAGATTCATCCAAGTTATAGAACCAACCTCACAGTAAGCGCTCTCTTCGAATTTCAACAGAAAGAATCTAGCTTCGAGCTTTTTTTTTTTTTTAATTGAAAAATCGTCCACTTACACGTTTCATTCTAGACAAATGCAAAGACCGATGATTTTGTTCACTTGAATAACAGATTCGCTCAGAGGCCGCTCCAATAAGGTGTCGAATGACAATAATTTCCAGAAAAAAATGCACAAATATACGTGGAACCCTAGGATGTTATGCACAGGTGCTCGACCAAAGACATGGATAGAACCCTATATCGCCAAGGTGCCCAACCAAGGGATGTAACAGGTGCACTATGCATCCACAAGCCCACGCATAAACCAAGAACAAACGCCGAGTAAAAAAAAAGGCTACGGGTTATGGTAATCGATGGGAATGGAACCCTTGACCCATCAAATAAAACAATCTCCAAATCATCCAGTCATCCAAACGACTCTGTGAACCAAACAAACCTACGTCAGACAAGTCCAAGCCAAACCAAGCCACCAAGGAGAGGTCCCTAATGCGCTCAACGCGTCATACCAGGCCATGCAACATGCAAAGCCCAGTGGAAAGCGTCTTGAGGAGAGGCCTAACACCAACACGCGAAAGGACCGTGGAGTTTGTGGGGTGCGGGGTTAAAACCTTGGACCTCCGTGCACAAGTGAAAAACTTTGGCAGACAAC
>JZKD02S2338190.1:107246-117776 GCA_000966675.3 Picea glauca
ACTAATTAAAGTGACTAATTAATTAGTGACTAATAAATTAGAATGATTAATTAATTAAGTGAGTAATTAGTGTTAAGGATAAATTATGTTAAACATCACATTAATTAGTTTTAAATGAAAAGTTTAAGGACTTAAACCATGACATGAGGGAAGGGGCTTCGTGCGCACTGGGAAGGTAAGTTAGAGGAATAGGCGAATGTGGTACAGTGTTAGCGTAGCGACTAGGCAAGAGAGTCAGTATTTTTCTTAGGAAAAGACATCGATCTTAGATGATTTAACCCTAACCTAGCCACTTACCCTAAAGAGAGTAACGTCTATTTACAGACAAGTAAAAAAACACATACGCCTAACCCCATGTTTTCAAGTTTAAGTTGCGCAAATGAAAATTTACTTAGACTCTCCCTGAAAAAATTTTGGTTGATGCAGATTCAATTATACAGGATGGTTAGGACTCGAGGAAATCGGGGCAGAGGGGCATCGTTGCAAGGACCGCCAACACCGCCACCACCATCGCTTGAATTAGCTCTCATTATGTTCTCTTTGGAGGCCATTAATGAGACTTTAAAGGGGCGTTAGCCAGTAGGGATCGAAGTGGAGCCCCTACCATCTAGAGAGGGTAACCCTGAAGCATCAAGGGATTCAGGGAGAGGGCCTCCACCCGAGGACATCACTAGAGAATTGCAGAATATCAAACTTCCAGAGTTCATCGGGGGTCGTGCTAGTGAACATCCAGAGACATGTTTGGAAGGAATACCACGATTTTTTTCCTTAAAAAACGATGCTTCCACATCAAAGGATAAAATAGTAATTTTTCGGTTGAGGGACAGTGCCTTGAACTGGTGGGGAAACCTGAAGAGGCAGTTGCATCTTACCCAAGACACCTTCTCTTTGGAACTTTTTGAGGAAAGGTTCCAAAGGAAATATCTACCAACTTACTATGAGGAACAACAGGTGGGAGAATTTCATGCTATATTACAAGGAAACAAGAATGTGGAAGAGTACGAGATCAGGTTCATGGAATTGGTAAAATATGTTTCGAACATGGATAATTATCAACGACAGGCAGAACGCTTTGTCTATGGGTTAAACCCTAAGATAAGGGCCATGGTATGGATGTGGAAACCGTCTTCAGTAGAAGAAGCATTTGAAAATCCACGTTATGCTGAGGAACACATGAGCTTAAATGGAGGTATGCAATCAACCTTTCCACATCATCCTGGATTTTTGGGGAAGGCTCGTAGGAATTTCTCAAGGGGAGGGAGCTCTAGGCCACCTCCTTATGGTAATAGAGTCGCAACAAGTACATTCACCACAGGTATTTCAATGGAAGCGAGTGTAGCATGCCATTCATCACCAACGACACTGGCAGGTTCATGATCTTCTCAAGGAGAATCTAGTAGGGGCAGGGGTTCCAGGGGAAGGAACTCATTTCAGAGACCGTCACATCGCAATGCGCAGGTTCAATTTCATGTTATGTGTTGGCGATGTGGAGGACCCCATTACCAATGTGACTACCCATAGTTGTAAGCAGGATTTGTACATGGAGAAGGAAAGGCCCCAATGGGAAGAGCAAGTGGAAGCCACCAAATTTATGCAGTAGTTAATAATCACCAGGAAGAACATCAATCCATAGTGGTGGAGTCGTCTGGAATGCTAAAGCATATGAATATTTAAATTTAATTTTATTCTGGTGCGACAGATAGTTTTATTTCACAATCTGCATTAGAAAAGAGTGGGTTGGTAGCCTAGGAGCACGATGACTTTAAACAAGTCAAGATGGATTTGAGGGAAAAACAAGCGGTAAGACCTAGCGTTGATAATTGTCTAGTAGACCTGGGAGTGTTTACTACCAGGTTGAAGGTATACATCATTTCTCTCAAGACGTATGGCCTAATCATTGGAATGGATTGATTAGAATCCCATAAAGCTATGGTAGATTGTTTCACAAAAAGGGTGCTTTGTGTTGATGATAAAGGAAGGCCAATAGAGATCCACGGTGTTCGGAGAAAGGTGTCTCTACGCTTTATCTAAAATGTGAAGGTTAAGCGGTGCATGAAGAAAGGGTGTCAACTTTATGTAGTGTAAGCAATGAATGAAAGGAAAGGACCCTCCTTGGATCAGTACCCAATATTGTCAGAGTTTAAGGATGTTTTTCCGAATGAGTTGTCGGGGTTACCTCTTGAGAGGGGGCTTGATTTTACTATTGAGATAAAAACTGGTGCAAATCCAATTTCCAAGATTCTGTATAGCATGACAATGCCAAAACTTTGTGAGTTGCAGATACAATTGAAAGAGCTACTCGACTTAGGGCTAATAAGGCTCAGTGTCTCACCTTGGGGTGCACCAGTAATTTTTGTGAAGAATAAGGATGGTTCCTTATGACTCTATATAGATTACAGGGACTTGAACTGTGCTATAGTGAAAAATAGGTACCCAATGCTACAAATAGATGATCTCTTCGATCAGATGAAAGGAGCAACGATATTCTCAAAAATTGATTTGCAATCGGGGTATCACCAGTTAAGTATTAAGGAAGGTGGTATTCCTAAAACTGCCTTTCGAACTTGGTTTGGGCATTATGAATTCGTTGTAGTACCTTTCGGATTAACCAATGCACCAACAGTATTCATGAGCCTCATGAATGGTGTATTCCAGAAATACTTAGACCTCTTTGTACAAGTCTTTCTAGATGATATCCTCATCTATTCCAAGAATGAAAGAGAACATGAGGAACACTTGCGAGTAGTGTTGTCTTGCCTTAGAGAAAAAAATGTATGGGAAGTTGTCGAAGTGTTCCTTATTCCAGAAAGAAATTCACTATTTAGTTTATATCATTTCCGGTGAAGGAATCTTTGTAGACCCAGGAAAGGTTAAGGCCATTATGGAATGGCCAATGCCAAAAAATGATTATGAGGTAAGAAGCTTCATGGGGCTAGTAGGTTATCAGAGATTTGTGGAAGGGTTCTCTAAAATAGCAAAACCCATCACCACTTTACAGTGCAAGGGGGTCAGCTATGAATGGACATAAGAATGTGATAGTACATTCATCGAGCTTAAGAGGTTACTAACTAGTGCGCCAATTATACGAGTGCCAGATATGGAAAATGACTTCACAGTATACAAGGATTCCTCAAAGTAAAGGTTGGGGGTTGTGCTAATGCAGGATGGAGGAGTGATAGCGTATGTGTCAAGGAAGTTGAAGCAACATGAAGAGATTTACGCTACTCATGATTTGGATTTGGCAGCTGTAATGCTAGCTCTAAAACTTTGGAGGTAGTATCTAGTGGGGTGAAACTTTGAGCTCAAAATGGACCATCAAAGCTTAAAACATCTCTTCACTCAAATGGATTTGAATGCCAAGAAAAGGCGATGGAGTGAGTTTATGAGTGAGTACAATTTTGGTATTTCATACATCAAGGGAAAGGAAAATGTGGTCGCGGATGCCTTGAGTAGGAGACCACATGTCTTCTCCTTGGTACCCTTAAAAGTCAATCTAAAGGAACGTTTGTTGACGCAACTCCTTGGATATAGTTGGTATTTAAAGGTTACTTCAAACCTCGAGAGTGGGAGGCAGTTAGATCCAAAGTATGATGGATATACCCTGGAAAAAGATGGACTATTAAGATATCGAGGAAGGATGTACATCCCTGAAAGTGGGGATATTCGAAGCATTATACTAAAGGAAGCCCATAGAGAACTTTATTGTGTGCATCCAGTTGTGAAGCAAATGTACGTAGACATGAGGAAGCTCTTCTTCTGGGTAGGGATTAAGCACGATGTAGTCCATTTTATCACCAAGTGCCTAGAGTGTCAGAAAGTGAAAGCCAACCACCATCACCTGGCAGGTATCCTACAACCACATGATGTTCCTATGTCCAAGTGGGAAGTCATTTCGATGGATTTTGTTGTGGGGTTACCGCTCACATCTCATAGACACAATGCCATACTTGTGATAGTTGATAAATTAACCAAGAGTTCTCATTTTATTCCGATTAGAGACACTTACGATGCCACTAATGTGGCACGCATGTTTGTAAGTGAGGTCATCCATTTGCATAAAATACCCAAGAAGATCATTTCAGATAGGGACTCTAGATTCATTTCTAGGTTTTGGACAAGTTTGCAGTCAGCGTCGGGGATGAATTTGAACATAAGCACAACTTATCATCCTGAAATAGATGGGAAAACTGAGAGAGTAAATCAATTCATGGAAGACATACTTAGGATGTATGTCTTGGATAATCAAACCCAATGGGAGAAGTACCTACCTTTGGTAGAGTTCGACTACAATAAAAATTTTCATAGCTCCATTGGAATTCCACCCTATGAAGCGCTGTATGGAAGGCCATGCAGAACACCATTGATTTGAGAAAGATTAGAAGACCGAGTAACAGTTGGGCCAAAAGTGATTCAAGAGATGGAGGAACAGGTGATTCAGATTAGGCAGAGACTAAAGGAAGCACATGATAGACAGAAAAGTTATGCGGATGCACACATGACTGATCAAAGTTATAAAGTGGGAGATTAGGTTTTCATTCGTATTAGGCCTAATAAGAGTACCATTCAGTTTGGGAAGGGGAAAAAGTTGTCACCTCGATTTATAGGACCATTCAAAATCCAAGAGAAAATTGGACCCGTTGCGTATCGTCTTGTACTTCCACCCCACTTGCATAAAACTCATAATGTTTTTCATGTATTTGTTCTATGTCATTATGTTGTTGATGAATCACATAAACTAAATTGGAAGGAATTGCGGGTATCAGACGCAGGAACCCTCATGGTAGAACTATTACGCATATTGGACTGTAGATTCTGACAACTCAAGAACCGTCTGGTAGACCACATTAAGGTCTAGTGGGACAAGTATAGTCCAAGATATGCTACTTGGGAGGTTGCTGCGACATTACAATGATATTATCCCTCACTTTTTTTACCACCTCAAGAATATGTTTCTTGAAGGTTGGGTGTATGTAACACCACCTTTTGACTTAGACAACTAGGATTACCTGAGGCCTAATCACCTTTATTTTCTATTCACAGTGAGAACTATTAATGATACACTTGAACTTTTAAGATGTGTGAACCTTTATAAATGTTTAAATTTTATTTGAATGATGACGGATATGATGCGACCTACTATGTGAATGTAAATTCTATGAATGTTTAAACGTTATTTGAATGATGATGGATATGATGTGACCTACTATGTGAATGTAAATTATATGAATGTTTAAACATTATTTGAATGATGATGGATATGATGTGACCTACTATGTGAATGTAAATTCTATGAATGTTTAAATATTACTTGAATGATGATGGATATGATGCAATCTATTATGTAAATGAAAATTTTATGAATGGGTAATGTTAATTGAATTATGGGGATATTATGAGATCTATTTCTAACTTGAAAACTTTGATATTAAAGATGTTGGTACATGAATATCAAATTGAGATTATGGTTTTATGAAATTACATGATGAGAATGCATAGATATGTATGAGTTGTGTTATAGACTAATCTGTAGGTCATTGGGCTAATGAAATAGCCAAGGGATAATGGTAATGAAAGTGGATATCATGACCACCAACCGAGAAACAATATGGTATGAATCTTTGTATATGAAATTATATTGGTTTGAATGCGTTGCTATGATATGTGGACCAGTGTAGGATTTCAGGTGGTGAGACTGTCTAAAATTGAATAAACGACGAAACAATTCTCAGCAACACGGTGCGACTGTATATTCCATTGTAGGGTGTGTACCCTAGTCATGTTAGGAGGGGTGGAGGCATTTCCCACCGTGTATCCTCTAAAACCTGGAGTCATGGGAGGATGGTGTTAGTTCACGCTCCCCTAGACATGTGATGATGATTGTAAGTTGCCTGTTGGGGAAGCTTGGTCAAGATAGTGACACTTCCGCTTATGGGTTCTATTTAGAGTTAGGTCAATATAGTTGTTTCTCCAAGATAGTCCAGCAGAGGAAGGATAAGAATGGAAGATGGAAGTAATTTAGGGAGAAAGGATGAATATAAATAGTTGAGAGCATATGGAGATTTGTCTTATGGTGGAATTTATTGTTTTTCCTTATGAAAATAAAATGTGTATATATGTATATTCATAATACTGCAATTGACTAAATAAACGTTGTTGATATAGATTATGGTAATTAAGGGATTTCACAAACAATTGATTGGTTTAGTTTCTTTTATAAATTGAATAGTATTGTTGATTGGATTGGATGCATACAGAAATTACTATAGAGGTGATAGTTATTGTTATAGTACATGCACAAGTCTTGTATATACTAGCTACACATGCATTTCTTGCACATGTACACTAGTATGTATGCGTTTTTGTGGCTTGCTTACTGATAATGTTGTTTATTGGATATGAATGTGTGAACCATGTGTCATGTCCCTTGTATCATAAAATACTTTAACTTTAGGATGAATTTTCCTAAAGGGTAGGTGTATGTAACAACCCTAATTAATTAATTAATTAATTAATTAATTGTCATGATTTAAATAATTGTTTAATGTATATTAGTTTAATTAATTAATTAATTAATTGTCCTAATTAAATATTTGTTTAATGTATATTTGTTTAATTAATTAATTAATTAATAATCATGATTAAATATTTGTTTAAGGAATATTGGTTTAATAAGTTAATAATTTTCCTTTTTTTGAGACTTGGTGTATCGGTAGATGGAACCATTAATGAAAAGGGGATGAGGTGGTTGACACTTAATGGAGGGATAAGGTGGTTGAGACTTAATGGGGGAAGAGGGCAGTGAATAATGGGGAAGGGAGGATAAGGAAATGGAGAACACTTGGAAAAGGGGGGCTTTGGGGGGAGATAATTATTTTCATATGGGAGGACTGTATTACTAGTTTTTGCTAGAGGAGTTGGCTAGAGGATTGTATTACTGATTTTTCTCGAGGATCTTGTTGGAGGAATATCACAGGGGGGCACCTGTTGCTGGGAATTTTGTGCTCGGGGGCTAGGAAACCGTAAGGAAACCTGGGGCTAGGGAGTTGGATAGGATATTCCTAGCTAGTTGGGAGGTTATTCAGTTTTGGGAAAATCTCTAGATTCAACTTTGGCTTGGACAAACAGAGTTGCGGAACAATATCACTTGAGAGGTATTTATTTTCATTATTATGGCATGTTCATTATCGTTATGATGGTTCATTATTTTACTATGTTGTATATGTTATTTTTATCATGTTGCTCATTTATTTTGAATTTTGCTAAACCATGAATTGTTATTTTGTTGAATATAGAACCGTAAAGAAATTATGATAGAAATTCTATGTTTAAATTATGAATTTTATTAGGCTCTGTTTAGACAGGCGTTACAAAGAAACACATCTTCTTAACCATGTGTTTCTATAGAAGGCATAAAAAACACAAGTTTCAAGTTTTGAAATCTCATGTAAAAGTGATGAACACTAATGAAATTTTACAGGGAAATTGTCTCTTATGGAGCAATTTTCCCACCATCAAATATAGTGAAAATGGCATTCATAAATATTCTTAATATTGATGATAAAGTGGAAACTAATATTGGAGTTATCAAAACTATCAAATTTGACAGATTATTTAAGTTTGAAATTCCAACCATGTGGTGAGCCAACAACCCATCGCACATGGTACTCTGCATAAATGCTTTTGGTTTTTATGTGCATGAGTAAAGGTTGTCCCTATTTTCCATGTGAGCTTAAATTCTTTGGTACTACATGGAAATTCATTTTTGGAGCCAAATAGTCAATGGCTATCTGAAATATTTAAAGTCACACATTCTGTGATAGATTTTCATGTCTTAAAACATCGTGTTGGATCAATCTGTTTAGACAACCCCCATAGATCCCTCCCCTCCAACATTATTTCCAACTCGAACCTTTCGTCCATTCCCCACCAACCACTAAAGGTGCTTTCCAAATATGTGAAATTCTAGGATCATGGATTTCCAAACTACTAATCCCCACTCAAACTCTTTGATAGGTCTCAAATCCAATTCTCCACTGAGCATCAGGGGGATATGCAACTACATGCATCTTTATGCAACTTATATGCAAATATATCGTTAAGGCACAAATGGGCTTCCACGAGGAATGAAATGTTACCCGATGCAATTCAGTATATTGCCATACTACGAGCACCTATAAATAGTTCATTTGTTTGATACAATGCATATCGGGAAGAACATAACATAATTGTTATGGAGAATATTAGATGGAAGGTATGACAAAGAGAGAATTGGAAAGATTGGTAGTGACATCCAGGAAGCTAATCACGCATTGCAAAGTGTTATTATTAATTCTAATGGAAATGGTCGTGAACAAAATACTAGTCTTCGTTGGTTATGACAGAGCAATAGAGAAATATTTTAAAAGAGGTCATTAGAAAAATTAGCTTTCCGATGGGGTTTTCGTCGAACATACAAAATATCTTAAATAAAAAAAGGTGATTTTGGTGGGGTTAAAATACATGAATGGCATACAATCATTAAGGTAATTAGTAGGTTACAATATATTTCCTTATTATTATGCATTTTTTGGAAACAAATAATAATTATTTGTTTTTTGTTATAGTATGTTCTACCTTTATCTCTCCTAAACGAATTTGACAACAACATAAAACAAATTATTTATGAACTTGGAAAATACATGAGGTAAGTATTGTTTTATAAGGAAAATGTAATTCTTATATGATTTGTAGCGGAACTTATTGACATATTATCTTTTATCTGCAAATTTATGTATGCTTTGATGATATTTTATTACATCGACATTTGTAGGTGGCTATCATCAAAAGAAATCCATAAAGAAGATATAAGGTATTGGAAGAGAGAAATTCCCCGACTAATGTGTCAAATGCAACAATATCTACCTCCAACATTTTTCAATGCACAAGAACACTACCTTATACACCAAGTTGAGGATATTGAATTATGTGGACCAATACACACAAGGTCAATGTGGATGGTGGAGAGGCAGTTGAAGTCACTGAACGCTTTTTTTAGACAAAGAGCACATCCGGAGGGTTCTATGGTTCAAGGATATATTGTATATCAATGCATGGTGTATATTAGTCAATATCTACCTAAATTAGGAGAAAATAGGAATGTTCCTCGCATTTGGCATCTCGACTCCATCAACAAATTTGAAGGGGAGGTCCTATTGGGGAAAGGTAAAATGAGGACTATGAAAGGTAATTATTAAATGTTGACATAGATTTAATATATTACACATTTATTAAATTATTCCTTTATTAACAGTAGCTAATTAATGATATTAAATTGTTATTCTACCATATAGTTGCTCGAGAGTAGGATGCTTTATATTTATACATTGCAATCAACCTTGATTGGATGGAGCATTTGATAGAATATACTAAAAAATACTTTGGTACGTTATCATGGGAAGGGGTGAGTAAGATGATTAAAACAATGTTTTTTCATCGAGCTTAATTTCATGATCTTACATCAAGGGAAGTTGATTTAGCCTTTGGTTTAAAAGATAAAGAGGCAAGTTAAATTTTTTACCCACATTTTCCTAGTTTTTTCCCAATTTTTCAATGTATTTGGTTTGTTTAATTATTGAAATATATATTTAGTAAGCCCTATATGAGGATTATTAATTGGCAATTTATTTTTTATTTGTTGTCCATGTTGCAGTTGAAACATCATAAGGTTGTGTGGTGTAATGGCCATAAATTTCGTATCAAAATGTTGGATGATAAGATGAAAACCTTGTATTGTGGGATAACTAAAGTGTTTAAGGTCACCAAAATTTCCTCTAGAAGTGACAGAAATCCGGAAGAAGATGAGAATAGGTACTATGGCCATTTGGAGGATATAATTGAGTGTGATATTAATTCCTTTAAAATAGTTTTGTTTGAGTTTAAATGGTACAGGCTATGGATGCATGAACACGATCCTGAAAGAACTATTATTGAGCATGATAATGGATTTACCATTGTTAATACAAGGGCATTTGAACTAGGTACAGAGCCTTATGTTCTTTCAAGTCAACGTGAGAAAGTCTTTTACTCAGAGGTAGCTGGTAAAGCAGGTTGGCCATATGTTGTTAGATATGATCCAACAAGAAGACCAGTAAAGTACAATCATGTAGCCGAGGATGAATATAATAATGAGGAAGAAGATCATAATTATGCAGATCAAGAGCAGGTGGCTCATGTAGTTGATGTGTCAGATGAAAAAGTTGAGGAAGTTGATCATCCAAATGTAGGAGATGATGATCTCATTTACGATATCGATAACTATAGTTGCGAAAATGACGTTGATGATGATTTTGATTGGAATGAGTCTTTCACCAATATCGACTATGAACCAGATCCTGATACAAATGTTGAGCTGGATGAAGAAGAAGATGATTGATATTTAATTCTTGAAAAGAAGAGGTATGTGTTTATATCTTTTATATGATCTTTATATTTTTTTATTTTGTATAATATAGTATATGATACATGTTATTTAGAATTTAAAATTAATTAATA
>JZKD02S2338190.1:117867-130088 GCA_000966675.3 Picea glauca
AACTATTCTCGAAACCAAGAGGATATCTGTGCGACTGTGCCTAATCATACCAATGATGTACTTATGTCCATCATCAATTCATCATGTAAGCCATAAACCCTAATTTAGTAGTGGAGTCATCAAAAGTTTCCCCTAGTCTTAATCGTCACCCTTCATGAGTGTTGTCACCCAACGATCATTATATCAAAAGGTTGGAGGCATGTGGGCATTGGGATCATGAGGCTTTATAACCCTAATTTATTGGATGCATTGTTGTTGACATGGAATGGGACAACACATGTACATGGGAGTGAAAATACTAACAAACCAAAACTAAAAGGGATCAATACACTCACTGTCAATGATAGGTGATCTCGCCGTGGTGTGTAGGAATAGGCCTGGCACCTTCAAAATTATCATTATCCAAATATCTTATACAAATTTGACAAGGAAATTGTACTAGGACTAAACACAGGCAACAGTGACCTATGAATGGGGCCAACATTGAAAGTTTTTCAAACTGTTTCTGAATGCATTGAAATTTTACATGGATAGACTATTCGCATGCCTTAACGATATGGGAGGGTTTTTGAACTCAAATTTGACTCACACGCCCACTTTCTTCCATCATCAATTCATCATGTAAACCATAAACCCTAATTTAGTAGAGTCATCGATTTGTTCCTAGTGAATGGATGCGTTGTTGTTGACATGGAATGGGACAACACATGTACCTTCTTAATTTTCTTCCTTCACTTGATGTGGGCCTGGTCATTCCTATCCTTTAATTGAAATTTACCCCTAGTGTTAGTCGTCACCCTTCATATCATTTGCCACCTAACGATCATTATATTAGAAGGTTGGAGGCATGTGGTCATTGGGGTCATGAGGCTTTATAACCCTACAATAACAAGATAAATTAATTGAACTTTGACTAGATTGAAAGGTTCATGCAATTGAAAATACTAACAACCCCAAAATAAAAGGGATCAATACATTGACTGTCAATGAGAGGTGATCTCACCGTGGTGTGTAGGAATAGGCCTAGCACCTTCAAAATTATCATTCTCCAAATATATTATACAAATTTTACAAGGAAATTGTACTAGGACTAGACATGGGAAACAATGACCTATGAATGGGGAAAACGTTGAATTTTTTTCAAACTGTTTATGAATGTATTTAAAATTTACATGGATAGACTATTCGCATGACTTAACAATATGGGAGGGTTTCTGGACTTAAATTTGACTCACACACCCACTTTCTTCCATCATCAATTCATCATGTAAACCATAAACCCTAGTTTAGTGGAGTCATCGATTTGTTCCCAGTGAATGGATGCATTGTTGTTGACATGGAATGGGACAACACATGTACCTTCTTAATTTTATTCCTTCACTTGATGTGGGCCTGGTCATTCCTAGCCTTTAATTTTGATAGCTCGACCTCCTTCCCCTAGTAGAGATCCACTCAGAATATTTCCACTTCCTCCCTTGGAGTCAAATAGACTCACTGATTCCCCTCGGGAAATCAAACACACACAATTGGTGAGATCCACAGGTCCTTCATGAGTCTGCTGGTGTCAATAATCACCAAGCACCTACTCTTTCCTTTCACCCACATGGCCAATAGATATGACTAAACCTTCACCTGATCCTAGGAATTTAGGATTTGAGACTTCGTAGGTCTCTCATACAAGGCAACAGACCCTTCTACTCCCCGATTCATGGTATGCGAAAGTCAATAGGCAGTTGATTATACAAATACAATGCACCTGCGCCACCTTTCGCTTCATCTTAATTCAACATTTGGTGCTTCGTGGTTCTTGCGCCCGGGAACAAATGTTCTTGCTGATACGCAATATTGTGAAAAGGCCTAAAGGTACAACCCTTTCTCTTAGGATCCCTGCTATGTGACCACTGACTAGGGTTTTAGGGCTGGCTCCTTTCGCTATTCGGGGTTCGTGGATTCTAGAGTTGCGACTGCACGCTCCTTCACTCCTCAACCTCCGAAATGCTAGAAATCAACGAGGGTTGACTCCTTGGTTGTCATGTCGATGCCACCTAGAACTCAGACCTTCGGCTCTCGGCGCTTCGAGATATGGGTGCTCAAGAGGTAGTGCTTTCCCCCTTATGAAATTCCTAAAATTTGATGTGGATGGGAGTTGATCCAATGCTCCTCCCGCTCCTAGGATCTAACACCTTCGATCTTCCTCGAAATTTCATGATTCGGCAATGGGGCGACAAGGGTAACAATCCCTTGTCTTTTGGTTTTGTGATCTACAAAATCCTGAACCGTATCCAATGGATAGATCTGAACTTGATCTATGGCTCCTTTTGCTCTTCAACTGAAAATGGTGGACGACCCATGCAGATAACCTCCCGGCAACTCTGGGTTGACCCGACGGTCTGCGGCTATTCGACCCTTCCTCATGAAGGTCTCTCACTATCCATCTGACTCCTCTCCTAGGGTTATTATAAAGGATTATATCCCTCGCAACTTGGTGTGATCCTATGGCTCAGAGGCCTCCATGCTCCAGATCCAACGGTAGTTGTAGCTCCTCCTCCTAATATTTGGCACCTTTCTTCCCAACCTTAGAAGATTTTGGTGCTTCCAAAAGGCCTCAACCTTTTTCTCCTCTCTGAAGCCTATAACCTTGGCTCCCACCTATATTCTAAGGGTCATTCCTCCTCCTAATATTTGCTACTCTGAACCTAAAAGGGTTCCTTCGATCTCTACAACCTCTTGCAGGACTCTTGCACGGAATGGTGTTATCTCTTCTAAGCTTGTCTGTGGCTTGGACCTCAAAGTTTCTTGGCCTCTCTTGCTCCTTCCTATTGGAATGTCGTGTGCAAAGGTTCTCTTCTTCCTTCTAATATTTTGTGAACCTTGTGCACCAAGGAACCATTCCTCCAATGCATATTCTTAAGTAACTCTATCTCCCGCTTCTCCACAAAGGGTAAGAAGTTCCCTCCTGATGACTTCTACTCAAGCACACCTTGTTGAGTTCTCTCTCAACACCACCAAGTGTAGCTTCAAATTATTTTGAGAAATTATGTAAGTGTCTTCTCCTCTGAAACTTTCCTTTCTATGAACTCGAAATAGAGTTCCTTATGTGCACTCTATGCACTCACTCAATGCCCTCCTAGCAGATTTTTATAGAACCTTTAGTGATTCTATATTCTCTCTATTCCCTCCTCTACAAAATATTGCCTCCAAGGTGTTCAATAACCTTGAGGCTTCTCCCTGAGTCTAATACTTCCTCTGGTGCGCCCTCCTGGCACATCTTTGTCCGAATTCCATAGAACTCAGAAGTGCACTCTTGCACTAGCTTACAAAACCCTCAGTATTCTATCATGCAACCTCTTGCATGAAGCCACAAAGAACCCAGACTTGAAAATCAAAGAAATCTGAACAGATAGGAAAATCTATCTATTTCCTGCATATGGAATCTAACATACATCTGCATCATAAAACGAACACATACATAGCATTCATGAAAGACACATAAACATATAGAAACACATATGTAGGAAAAATTGCTCTATATTAACATAAATGTCTGATTACAATGTGTTTGATCTCGGACTGCAATAGAGTCTCGACTCTCTCCTCTCCCTCTCTAACTTCAAAATATGTCCAAGATCTTTTACATGAGGGGGATATTCGATCTCTTCCCTCCAACTCACCAACTCTCATTAATTACAATGAATTTACATTCAATTACATTGAATAGGCCATATTATCCGCAGTGGAGTTAGATCCCCTTATACCTGTCATCCATTAAGGCGACACCAACTACAACATGCTCGAAGGCATGGATTCGGCTCTACCATCCTTACAAACATTTAATTTCAATTTGAATTTCAAAAATGTGAGAGGATTGGTGCCTCTCCTCCTTGAATGCATGCTTTGAATGTGCTCCATTGCTGGAGCGCTTGTTGGCATGGAGAGATGCTTCTGCATCATACTCCACAGCTATGAAAAACTCATTAGCTCTTTCTCATGAGCTTCCCAATTCTGTTGAAATCCGCCTAGATCCCAAATGGTTCTTAGGAGCCGTCCACCTGTTCCACTGCTTCGCTCTTGTTGTTGTTTCATATTCCCTACTGCTATGGAAGGTCCTCCTCTACTCAAATTCTCTTCACTGGATGTTTCGAGTGATGACCTCAACATCAACCTTCTCATCTCTTTTATCTCCTCATCCAACTTCTCTCATGGATGGATCACCTTATGCTTCTCATTCTGTCGCAAATTCTCTTTATCAATGGGTGTATCAAATCGATCCCCCTTGCTATTTTATCTCTCTCTATGGCACTAAATCTCCACCCTACTGCAAACTTAAATTTTGCAGTCTCTTCATCGAGTCTCTGCTCAGCTTCTCTCTTTGACAGATTCGCCTCTGCCAATTCCCCTTGTGTTGGCGTATCTCTAGCTTCCTCCAGCTGCTCCTCAGACTGGAATATTCTTCCATCCATTTCCAACTTCACTTTTTGGATGTGAAAACTATGGACCATTACCCTTCCCTCTAGGGCTTCCAACTCTGCACATAGATCAGAAAAATTGATATTTTCTATCTCCTCTTCTTCTGATTCTATAGCCTCTAGTACTGCAGTTACCTCCTGTTCAGCTTCGTGGCTGAAAATTTTGATCAATTCTCCCAAATGCTCCTTTTCCTCTTCTCCTTGTGCCAACATCAGTGTTTTCTCAACTTCTTCCATCTCTGTGACAGTCGTTGTTGGCTATCCTGGTTTTACTGTTGCTACATCTGCAATGTGCATTGTGGCCTCAACTGGGTTAAGTGGTAGGAATATCTGAATTCCTCCAATGACCAGAAGACATTTCTGATCCTCCTTCTCCATCATCTCTCCTCGTTGATTTGAACTCATCTCTAAGCCCGTCTTCTCTTCTTTTCCCATCTAACAATTTGAAATTTTTGTCCTGCCCTCCTCGCAGTCCATGAGGTCAACCGATCCCATTTCATCGCCCTCCTGGCATCCTAAAACTTCTTCACTGCCCACTTGGTAGTCCTTGAGATCGTCCAATAATTTCAGCTCATTGTCCACCTGGAAATCGGGAATTTATGTGTTTCCCTCCTGGCAGTCTACGAGATCCTTCAATGATATCATCTCATTACCTATCTGGAAATATGAATTCTCTTTACTGCTCACTTGGCATTATTTGAGACCCTCCAGTGATCTCTTCTCATCCTCAACATCACTGAGATTTCTCCCAGTCTCTGGTTCACAAGTGTGAACCACTCCTTCTCTATCACCGAGGCTTCTAACATGCCTCAGCCATTCCTTCAGTAGTCGTCGCTACCTTTAGGCCAATAAATACTGAACTGGCCACTTTACCCTTCTCTTTATGGGTCATTTGTATACCCAATGCACCTTCGTTCCCTGCTACACTTTTAACATAAGTTTCTCCATACTCACTCTTATCTTAGCGAGCTCTTCATCCATCTCGTCTTTTCTCTATTGTTGGTAGTCCTTATCTTGACCACACTTATGGATTACAGTAGCCATCTTCTGTCTTCTATCTCCCCTCCTAGAAACACATTGTTGTCACTCTGCAATTAAGAGTGCCTCCAACATCTCCTATAGTCCACCCAACTGTACCATTTGTTGTTGCGTCCTGCAACAATCTTTTCACATAGAGCATCAACACTCTATCTTCCTTCCTTTCCCTATAGAAATAAATTATGTGCAAGATCTGATACGACATGATAGCTCGACCACCTGCCCCTAGCAGAGATCCACTGAGGATCTTTCCACTTCCTCCCTTGGAGTCAAATAGACTCACTGATTCCTATGCAGGAAATAAAACACACACAATTGGTGAGATCTAGAGGTCCTTCGTGAGTCTGTTGGTGTCAAAAATCATCGAGCATCAACTCTTTACTTTCACCCACATGGCCAATAGATATGACTAAACCTTCGTCTGATCCTAGGAATTCAGGATTCATGACTTCGCAGGTCTCTCATACAAGGCAACAGACCCTTCAACTCTCTGATTCACGGTATGAGAAAGTCAATAGACGATTGAATCTACAAATACAACACACCCACGCCCCCTTTCACTCCGTCTTAATTCAGTGTTCAGTGCTTTGAGGTTCCTACACCCATGAACAAATGTTCTTGTCGCTTGAAATCCTAGTATGTGATATCACAAAAATGACTAAAGGCACAACCCTTTCTCTTGGGCTCCTTGCTATGTGACCATTGACTAGGGTTTTAGGGCTGACCCCTTTCACAATTCGTAGTTCACAGATTCGGGGTTCATGGATTCTAGAGTTGAAAATCCATGCTCCTTCACTCCTCAACCTCCAAAATGTGAGAAATCAACGAGGGTTGACTCCTCGATTGTCATGTCGATACCACCTGAAACTCAGACCTCCGGCTCTCGGCACTTTGGGATATGGGTGCTCGAGAGGTAGTGCTTTCCCCCTTATGAAATTATCGAAATGTGATGTGCATGGGAGTTTATCCAATGCTCCTCCCTCTCCTAGGATCCAACACCTTGGATCTTCTCCATAATTTTGCGATTCGGCAAATGGGGCGACAAGGGTAACAATCCCTTGTATTTTGGTTTCGCGATTTCCAAAATCCCAAACTATATCCAATGGATAGATCTGAACTTGATCTATGGATCTTATTGCTCTTCGACTGCAAACGGTGGATGAACCATGTGGATAACCCCTCGACAACTCTGGGTCGATCTGATGGCCTACGACTATTCAACCCTTCCTCACGAAGGTCTCTCACTTTCCATTCGGCTCCTCTCCTGGGGGGCTTCTTGATGTAGACCCCCTACCTCAGTAGGGTTTTACGACCTCCCGGTCTCTGGATCAATCTTCTTATAAGATGAAATGGCTCTTTGGATTCCTATTGGAACCCTTTGAATGAATCCACAGGCCCCTTTTTCCTCTGACACAGGTCTTGAGAAAATCTGCGCATGCGCCCCCCCTTTTCGGCGCTCTTCTTTGTTCTGAAACAACACACACCTTGGTGTTAATTCCTTTCTAACTGCCCCTTATTATCTGGTAACCTTGGGCTATGACCCAAGGCATAAACAACACACCTTTGACATTTCAGGGTTTCAGGACTCCTGCATTCGAGCTCTCCCAGGCTCCTTGTCCTTCGAATCATCGAACCCCAAAACAGGGCCTAACTCCACAGCTGGCTCCTCCCTTAACATTCGACCATGCGACCACTACCCATCACCATGGTCCACTTTTCATTATTTCTTAATTCGTGACTTTGCAATTCCAGCTGCAAACGATTCTAGGTCCTTCGAACTCCCAGAACCCGAAATGTCGAAAAGGGCTTAATGGGCTATCTCCTCCGAATACTTTCAGGGTTTCACGATATCGCAAGTCGGGACTCCATGTCTCCTGACTCCTGACCTCTTGAACACCCGGGTCCTGAAATGCCGAAAAGTGCTTAACGGGCTTTGGCTCCTCCCTTAGCCTCTGTCCACGTGACCACCACTCTGTGACCATGTGCTTAATTTCAAAGCGCTACTATCTTTCACGATTAGGGGAATCACAATGCAAGAGTTCCCCATGTTCTCTGTCTTTCGAATCCCCGGTTCATGAAATGCCGAAATCTCTTTACTGATAGATCAACGACCCAGGTCCTTCTAGAACCGAAAACCACGATCTAACTAGATAGATGGCTCTAAATCCTTTGGGCCTTTTCCCAAAGCCTTGACCACTTTCCACGAGTCCTCCTTGATGGACGGTCTTGGTCCTTTCGACTATTTCTATGAAACATCGACCATTTTCCACATGTCCTTCTTGATGGACGGTCCTATTCCTTTCACGAATTCTAATTTTGTGATTTTGGAGACTCTTCACCCTCGATCTCCCAATGTACGAATCCCCGAAATGTGGGTCTCTTGACATGCGTCCTCTGAGATGGATGGTTTTGATTCTTTCAGGACTTCAATGATTCCTCCCTTCTCTATTCCTACGAAGTTTAAACCTCGTACACCTTTTTCTATATCTGACGACTCATGGAAAATTGACACTTCTCCCTCAAAGTTTCTACCATCTGTTCGACCCTTCTGTGTGGCTTCTCAGGGATTAAACCCCGTGCACCTTCATCCAGATACGACGGCTATCAGTCCTCTGTGCTAGATCTGATAGCCCATATGTAATCTCCTGCATGCTCTTCTATGTTCCTAGAAGTAGACTCCGATGGTCCAGATCTTATCAACTTCCTGATCCAATGGTAGCTGTGCTCTTCCTCCTGATATTTCTTGGCTTTTTGACTTAGATTATTTTCTATGTATTTAAGGTCTCAACCTTTGACTCTTCCTCTTGCAAGCCTGGTTCCTTTGGGTTTTGTTTTTGTTATAGAAATGCTTCCCCTTCTGAGCTTAGTCAACTTAGAAACCTCGAAAGGTTTCTCAACCTTCTACTCCTTTCTTATGTTTCTTTATGCGCAAAGGAATTGTTCCTCCTGAGCTTCGAGACTTAGAATAAGTCCACCCTCGCACACTCCTTGTGCTGCTGAGATTTCTTCAATCTCAGATCCAAAGTATTTCTTGAAAATAAATGCTTCACGCCCTCTTAGCATTCCTTTTATCAGTGAACACCTTGCATATCCCATAGAGTGTTTAGTAACTCTGGTTGTCTTCAAACTCGACACTTCCCTTTCCTCAGAACTCAAAAGAGAGTTCTTCTCGGTGCGTTATATGCACTCACCCAATGCCCTCTTGGCAGAACTCTACAGAACCTGTAGTAGTTCTGTCTTCCCTGAACTCAAAACAAAGTTCCTCATGTGCACTCCTTGCACTCGCTTGATTCCCTCCTAGCAGATCTTTACAGAACCTGCATTAGTTCTTCCTTCCCTGAACTCGAAACAAAGTTCCTCCTATGCACTCCTTGCACTCACTCGATGCTTTCCTGGAAGAGATTTACAGAACCTCAGACGTTCTGTCTTCCCTCTCTATTCTCTCCTATACACAGTCTCTCCTTCAGGATGTTCAGCGATCCTGGTGGTGTTTCTTTGAATCAAAGATTTCCTCTAGTACACCCTCCTAGCACTACTTTGTCTAAATTCTGCAGAATTTAGAAGTGCAGTCCCACACTGGCTTACAGAACCCGCAGTGTTCTATCATGCAACCTCTTGCATGAAGCCTCAAAGAACCCACACCTGGAATCAAAGAACTCTAGAAATATAGTGAAAGATATCTATCCTTGCACATGAACATCTAACATACATATACAACATATATGTATAAAAACATATAAAAGACATTCATCCAATTACACAAAATAACATGCAGGAAAAACTGTTTTGCGTTTGTATAAAATAAAATGTCTCTTTACAATGTATTCGAACTCAGACTACAACATAGTCTCGACTCTCCTCTCTTCCTCCATAATTTTTTTTCATCTATCTATCTGCCTACCCTCAAAACATATACAAATATCTTTTTACAAAGGGAGCTCCTCGAGCTCTTCCCTCCATCTCACCAACTCTCATTAATTTACATTCAATTACATTGAATGGTTGTCTAGTCCGAATGGGATAAAGATCTCATCCTTACAACCATTTAAGGAAAAATTTATCTAAATCCTGCACACATGCATGGCTTTTGTCTCTACCAACCTTACAACATTTAATACAATTTTCAAATTTTGAAAAATGAGAGGGTTGTGCCTCTCTACTTCCATTGAATGCTTTGATGTGCTGGATGGATGGTGTGTAGCTGGCTTGGAGCGATGATCCTGCATCATACTCCTCTGCTGTGAGAAATTCATGAGCTTCTTCTCATGAGCTTCCCAACATGGTTGTCGAAATCCACCTGGATGCCAAACAGTTCTTTGGAGCTGTCCATCCACACCATCGTCTTGTTTCTATTGTTGTTGCTGGCCTGATGCTCTTGCAGGCTCCCTTTTGCTCAACTTCTCATTGCTGGCAGTATCTACTGCTAAACTCAACATCAACCTTCTAATTTCATCAATTACCTCATCTAGTAGCTCTAGTGGTTGTCTCTTTGTATGTAGTCTTCTTTGTCGCACTTCTTTCTTCTCAATGGGCAGATCTACTCAATCTCCCTTGCTATCTTTATCTCTCTTTGTGGCACTAAGTGGCCACTCTGTTGCAGAATCCAGCTCTAAAGTATTCTCACGGAACTACTGCTCAGCTTCTTCTTGTGGCAATTCTGCTAGTGCCATTTCTCCTCCTGGCATACTTCCAGCTTCTTCCATCTTCTCCCTAGGCTAGTATGTTCCACTACCTACTTCCAACTTAGCCTGTTTGTGTTGGAAAATGTTTAAAAGGTAGCGTATGCTTGTCATTGATGGCAAGTACAACAGTGAAGATGGCAGGATCAGAATGTGCATCGATGGAAAAACAGGAACAACGTAGGCTCAGGAGGAATTAGTGCAGAGTCAAAATTCTTCCAAGTAAGAATGATGTGTAAGCTTGGAGGAGAAGCGTCATTGATCATTGGATCCCATCCAAAATTCCTGACAGCATGAGGGCCATCAGATCTGAATAAAAACAAGAAGATCACGCGTTGAAGAGGAGGATAGATCTCAGGCGTTAGATCTGAGCGCGGGATCAGACCACCGTTGGATCGGGGAAAACCTGCACAGTGTTTAAAGTGCAAGGATAAAATGGGCTCACAAAATACCAAAAGCAGGAGGACTGTCCATTTCAAGGGGTTATCTGGACCATTGATCATACTCCATATTGGAGTTTCACGAATCGTGACATGGAGAGGCAAAGAAAATAATGCAGCAATTGCGATATGCGAAATCACGATTCAATCTCAGTCGTTGAATCAATACCAGATCTGAACTGTTGATCTAACCCCATATCAGAGTTTCATGAATCACGACATGGAGAGGCAAAGAAAACAATGCAGCAATCGCGATATGCGAAATCGTGATCCAATCGCAGCCATTGAATCAAGATCAGATATGGACCATTGGATCAAGAGGATGCGTGGAAAAAGATTAGAGCACCATAAAGATCCATCTCAGAGTTTCTCCTATCGCGACTTGGTGTGACAAGAACCTCTATCGAAGGAATCACGAGATGCGAATTCACGATGAGATATGGACCGTAGAATCATCGAGATCGTGGACCATTCATCTTAGCTCCATCTCGGAGTTTTGCAGATCACGACTTGGAGAGTCGAGATGCCTCATCTCCAGATTCATGAAATGGGAAATCGTGAAAGCACTTTATGCATAAGCGTCTGGTATCAGCCGATGGTCACACCATCGAAGAGCTGAAGATAAGAGTACGTGCAGACAAGCTCCATTTCGGAGGTTCGGGGATTGCGACTTGGAAAGTCGAGAAACTTCACAACGGGATTAACGAAATGCCGAAATACAAAATAAAGGCAAGTTTAATGAAGATCATTCAATGGTCTATATGAAACTAAAGGAGATCGGAGGGCTACTATTACACGACATAGTGAAACTGCTAGAAACCTTTGATGGTTTCTACCAGAGGATGCGAAGAGACTTCTGTGTGATTTCCAGAGCAGTTGAAGAGTTACATGGAATTTACCAGTGGAATGAAGACGATTCATGGAGGAAATTGACAGTTGGATGAGGGTTAGAGCTTGTAACTCAAACAGAAAGGATGAGCTCGACTGTAACAGAGAAGACGAAGAGTCTTAATTGCCAGATAGAAAAAGGAATCTTGGCTTAAAACCTAGTGATGATAGACACAGGGGTTGAACTGCCAAAGAAGTGGAAGAGTCACGATGATGATTGCGTAGAGCACTCGAGAGGTGGAGGAGATTGGCGCGGTATGAGCATGCAGAGGAATGATGAATATTGCATGCACAAGATGTACAAAAGCTATATATACAATTGGAGGTTGTTGTGATTGTTGTTGGTGAAGGCAATTCATGTGTGAAGAAGGACGAGAGTGCAGCAGCTAAAGAGCAGAGAAGAGGAACTGTACAGCGAATGGACATTGCGCACAAAGCATAAAAAGAAGAAGAACAGACAGTGCAAGTGAGGTGAGCAGAAAGGCAATGAGACAGACAGAGCAACGAAATGCAGTAGAACAGTGATAAGTCTGGTAAGCCATTGTTGAACATCATATCACTGTAATAAATTTCAGTTATCAAAGATTTAGATTTTAGGGTGGTTGGGAGGAGCTAGGGAGGACTGGTGTCCTCAAAGGTTCAGGTGGGTGATTGAACACAGGGAGTTGGTGCTTCCTTCTAGTTGGTGCTAGAGAAACTAGGGAGTTGGT
>JZKD02S2338190.1:138144-162445 GCA_000966675.3 Picea glauca
TTAATATATATTATTATATATTATATATATAATATATATAATTTATAAATTATATATATTAGATAATATATAAATTATATTATACATAAATAATATAAAAAAAAGAGAGGAGGGTGCACAGTTTTGAGGGCACACCAGAGGAGGGCACAAGAAGAGGAGGTTGCATGAGAGGAGGGCACACACAAAGGATAAATATGGTTTGAATTCTTTCTCCTATCACTTGAGTGTGCATGCTAATTGTTTGATGAAATTATTGATAGAAATATGGTTTGATGGAATGTAATGGTTGTAGGTATTTTTTCATAATGGGCTTGTAGAGATCCCAAATATCACTTCCCAAGCTCAACATTTTTACCATGTGCCAAAAATTGTCAGTATCTTCTATGTAATTCAAATCTTCCCTAAAATAGAGCACACATATGAGCTAATTCATCCTTTTAAAATGCACATAGATGGTTTTATATTAATGTTAAATATATAAATAAAGGTGGAAACTTGTAGTACTTCATATGAATAATGACATCTTGAAATCTAGAACTCCAACATCACCTTTAGATGAGAGAAACAAGCTAGCCCAAATGGTGCTTTAGGCCTTTTTTTGGCACTTCAAAACTTTCCTGCCTAGATTTGTAAAATGCACTTAATGCCCATAAAACATTATTCTATAGAAATCCAACTATTCCAAGTTTAACACTATTTAGATCCTCACAAAAGCGATGTGTCAAATTTTCTCCAAGAATATTTTATCATCATTGATTTCAATAAAATTGGTAATTTTTTGCCAATATTGGAAGTTGTCTAGCAGTTTTTGAAATGAAAATAAAGTTGATACAATTTTGTTATGGAAACAAAACAACTATGTTAGGTTATATTAATTAGGTTTTCTCACAAAACCCATGTGCCCTAATCTTACTTCTCTACTCCAAATTCCCTTTCCATAATAGGTTGTATTAATTAGGTTTCCTCACAAAACCCATGTGCCCTAATTTTACTTCTCTACTCCAAATTCCTCAAATTTGGTCATTTTCAAGAATTTCAAGATGGGATGATTGAGTATTGGAAGTAGGGGTTTTCAAACTACGATGATAGATAATCTAAATTAGATCATCGTCATTGTGCACCTCATCATTTCCTACTTGTATAATCTATTAGGACTTTGGGGGTGGATGTTTGAACGAAGGACAATATTGTATATTGAGCCCACATAAGTAACAACATACCTGACTTGGAAATCTAAAGATACAATTGTTGGGAATGTTTCCCCATACCCCACCATAGAAGAGATACCTCATTTATATTGGGCTTGATACACATTGTGTTATTTTCATGACTCCTTGTATTAGTGTCTTGTCTTAATGTTGTCCCAATCATCCTAGTCTCCTTTGCAATCCAAAAAATAGCCTTGGTTGTTCAGGTTGAACTTGGAGTTGTTTTAATAGTGCTTAGTGGTATTGGATGTGCAAAAAAAGTAGAATATGTTCACCTTCTGTAGGTTCTTGTCTCTTTTACTAGGTTTTCCATTATCATTATATTTTTTTCCCTCCTTTGTTTGCTTCAATTAGGGTCACTTGGATTCGATGAAACTAAATATATATATTTTGGTAGGGTCACACACATAAATATTACAGGGTGCATAGTAATGTAGTGAGAACCAAAGTGGTGAGGATCCCATAGTTCCCCCACCTACATTATGGCATAACGTTCATTTCTTGACAAAACATATAGGCTAAATTAAATGTGAAAAAACATATAAGCTAAATTAAATGTGAAAAAACTAGGCAATAAATTTTCAAAAGGACCAAAATATCACAATCCTTCAGGCCATGATTAACCTAATCCTCCTTGTTAATGATTAAATTTTATGCCCAAGGAGGTAAATGATACCTAATTCTTATAGGATAGGTAGTTTTCATGGGAAAGAGGGATGGAAACTTGTATAAAGTAAGTGTGGGGATACTAGAAGTGGCATTGATATCCATGGTTAATCTAGTTTATTAGTGAAAAATATCATCACTTGGCATCACAAGTTTGGGCACGTAGGAACATAGTCTTCGGAAGTTTTTTCCAATTAACAATTTGTGTATGGACTCAAATTAAGGGTATTAGTGGAATTCAAGATTTATGAGGGAGTCAAGATCGAGAAGCATCATAGACACTCAATTTATAAGGATGCAATGTATAGAACAAGAGCAATGATGGAATTGATGCACTCAAACATCTACAAGTGAATTCAAGTGTTGTCATATAGAGGAGGAAAGTATTTTATCACATTTATAGATGATATTTCAATAAAGACATTTGTTTACGTTCTAAAAATAAATCATAAGTCTTTGAGCATTTAAAATTTTTTAAAGCCTTTGTGTAGAAGCAATTGGGAGACCATTGAAAATACTAAGGTGTAATAATGGGGGAGAATACACATCAAAAGCATTCAAGATTTTTTTTCTCTCATGAAGGGATCCAATTAGAATATACTTCCCCATATTATTTGTAGTGAAACAAGGTAGTGGACAGAAAAAAATGGCCTATGGTGGATAATGCAAAGTGTATGCTTAAAAGTTTCATACTAATAAATACAATCTAGAGAAAAGCATGGAAACCACAACCTATGCCTAAAGTAGGTTACCTGCCAAAGAATTGTAGAAGTCATTGTTTGGAGCATGGAATCGAAGGAAACCAAATGGTTAGAATTTGAGCACTTTTGGTTTTCCATTATATGCATACATTATAGAATGGAAACATGGTAGAATGGAAACAAGCTATGGACGAAAAGTATGAGCCATTAGTGAAGAATCAAACTTGGGCACGTGTTCCTCTACCAATAGGTAAGAAAGAAACTAGTACTAAGTGGGTTTTCAAACAAAACAATTCAAGTGATGTAGTTGAGAAATATAAATCTCAATTGATGGTGAAAGTGTACCTACAAATTTAGGGTACGGACAACCCAAATAATTTTATACCAATAGTGAAGATGGCATCCATTATAGAAATCTCGGTAGTTGAAATAATGATGCATATGCATATCCATCAACATGACATTGAGACAACATTGATTAATGGTATGTTGTAGGAAGATATATGTATGGAACAAATTGAGGGTTATGTACAACAAGGCAACAAGCATATGGTGTGCATGTTGAAAAAATAATTGCATAGACTTAAGAAATCCTATAGGGCATGATATTGACACATTGATGCACATTTAATGAATGAGGGTTTCCAAAATTATACTACATATCTAAATATTTATCTCAAGCATAATGTCAATTCTTTTATCATTTTTTCATTCTCCATAGATTATGCATTTGTATGAGCAAGGAGGTATCTTTGTTAAATTATTTCAAATCAAAATTGTTGTAGAATTTGACATGTTGTATCATGGAGAGATCCATTAATCCTACTTGGTTATTCAAGTAGTAAGACATTTGACCAATATGAAATTTCATTTGAGTCAAAGGAGATACATTGAACATATCCTTTAGATATTAAGGATGAGTGATTTCTAAAATGTGAATACTCAATTGGAAATTTCCCAAAAAGTGTCAGAAGATATGGGTCCAAGTACTCAAGTTAATGAGGAAGCTATGCGAAATATTCCTTATTGGAGTGTGTTATGCATCCTTATGTATGAAATAGTATGCATGAAACTTCATATTTATTTTACAATTACAAATGTAAGTGATTTATCAAGTAATCTTGGGTTGCAACATTAGGAAAAAATTAAAAGGATTTTCACATTTCTCAAAGGAATATGGGCATCAACATCTGTGAGATAATGTTAGATGCAATACAATTGTTTGGATATTGTGATGCATATTGGGAAGATGATGTTGTTGAGTTCAAATAAACATCTAGATATTGCTTCAAGTAGGCTGGTGGAATTGTCTCATGGATAAGAAATAACCCACCATTTCCTTATCAAGTGATAAAGTAGAACATGTAGTAGCAAATCACAGAGGCAAGGAATTGATGTGGCTAAGAAAATTACAAAAATATGTTAGGTTAGAGAAACCAAATCCTACAATTTTAAGATGTTATCACCAAATTTTCATTGAAATGGCTAAGAATACTATGTTTCATGCAAGAATAAAGAACATTTAAGTGCAGTAACATTATGTTTGTGAGCAATTGAAGAAGCATAAATTTTAGCTTGAGTTTTGTGAAACAAGATAGTTGATCACTAATGTAATGAAAAAGGTACATATTCAGATGGATTGAGAAGTCTTATAGAGTATGAGGATAGACATGCATATATTTACTAATCCCTGAGATGTTTTAAGTTTGAGGAAAAGCCCTTAATTCTAAATCATCCCACATTGTTAATGACAAGTTAATCACCTCATACTTTCAATATTTATGCAAGTTTTGCCACAAAAGATCCAATAAACATATGATATTTTTTATATTGGTTAGGGATCATTAATTTCAACAACTTCTATTAAAGATCAACAGAAGCCTTAGCTCTAATTTCTAGTGATAAAATTTGAAGATTCCATTTCCCTTCAAGACCCCTTCAGCACTTCATAGAATGAAATTCAATTATTTCTCTGTCAATTTGGAAGCAAGGATCATTTCACATCCTTGAAAACAAGGGTAATTATTCTAACAACCAGTTAGTATTCAATTCTTAGGAGTCAAGATTCAAAACTCAAGAGGAAGTCATTTTAATTTCAAAGTGGTATAATGTATTATTTATTTGTGAACTTGGTAGTTGGTGGGTGGTACTAATAGTGTTACCTACCCATCAAATCAATTTAGTCTACACAATTGATGCATTTGAAAATAATCTAACAATAAAATATTGTTTTATGGTAAAGTTCGCCTCATACAATAAATATAGTTATACATAAAATGTCATCAAATAAATCATCTTGCTTCACAATTTGATCGATGTCTTTAGTGATAAGGAGCAATGCCAATAAGCGTATATGAGACATGAGACAATACTTGGATGCTCAAGATTAATATTTCTATCACATCACCTTTCCATATACCAATCCCATATAAAATGATGGTTTTGAAAATGTGGATAAAAAAAGGATGGTTGGAGAGAAACCATGCTTAGAATTTCCACAATAGTTGAGACAATCCTTTAGACCTACAACCCAATTATTGTTCCTCATTGATTGTTAAAATTTAACCACTAAAGTGTACGGAGGTATACATACCCTACTCCCATTTGGATTTGAATGTGTGACCTCTTAGGAAGAAACACATGTTCTTAACCGTGTGCTTCCATAGAAGGCATGAAAAACACAAGTTTCAAGTTTTGAAATCTCATGTAAATGTGATGAACACTAATGAAATTTTATAAGGAAATTGTCTCTTATGGAGCAATTTTCCCACCATCAAATATAATGAAAATGTATTTCATCAATATTCTTAATATTTATGATAAAGTGAAAACTAATATTGGAGTTATCAAAATTGTCAAATTTGACAGATTATTTAAGTTTGAAATTCAAACCATATGGTGAGCCAACAACCCATCGCGTATGGTACTCTGCATCAATGCTTTTGGTTTTTATGTGCATGAGTAAAAGTTGGCCCTATTTTCCATGTGAGCTTAAATTCTTTGGCACTACATGGAAATCCATTTCTGATGCTACTACTCTCATTTTTGGAGCTAGATAGTCAATGGCTATATGAAATCTTTAAAGTCACACATTATGTGACAGATTGTTACATCCTAAAACATCGTGTTGGATAAATATGTTTAGAACCCCCCATATATCCCTCCCCTCCAAAATTATTGCCAACGCGAGCCTTTCCTCCATTCCCCACCAGCCACTAAAGGTGCTTCCCAAATATGTGAAATTCCAGGATCATGGATTTGCTCCATTCCCCACCAGCCACTAAAGGTGCTTCCCAAATATGTGAAAATATTACGTACCTACATGCCATTTTTTATTGCTAATGAAGGGTTTTGTAATTATGATGTTGATATCATATGTGAAATTGAGTTTCCCTTGAGGTATACACATCTAGTGCATTGATGGGCACCTAAGGAGCTACCTGAAGTGGACACATATTTCTTTATCGGTGGGAGGATGTATCACATTGCTCCTTTGTCCTTACATGGATTGGGGACATTTTCCATGGATGGAATAAAGGTCGGCTATGGCACTGAAACTAAATTTATGGAGTATGTCGGACCACTATACAAATACAATCACTGGTTGATGTTGGTCTGATATACGAAAAGTATGCGGAGATACGAAATTGCCGCAAATTATATACAACTACTAGATAACAATCAAAATAAAAGGGAAACTATGTATATTGATGGAAGACCAAAAGCTACTGGAAACATTGTGGAATTTATAAATAGTACACGACCAGTGGCAACAACTAAGAAATCAAATTGCATATTTGAGGCACGCGAAGGAAATCGTATATTTGTATGTGCAACAAAAAAAATAGTTCCAGGTGAAGAGTTTTTGATCGATTACAACTTAAATCGAATAGATGGAGGGGTGCGACTATGGGGGTAAATATCTTACATACCTTTCAACTGTACCTTTGATCAATCATTGTTAAAATTTATCACTGCAATATTTCAAATTTTTATTGCATAATTTTTTTACAATTACTTTCATAACTCTTGTTGATTAATTTATTGTGTCAACATCTCTCCAGGGTGACTGTGGGAAGGCACCCACTTTTCCTCAGTAGGTAAATGTTAAATAGATTAAAAAAATGTGACTACAACAACTAAATTTCACAAATTTCATTATTTTTTTTCTGATATTACTGGAATATTTCATTTTCTTAATGTTACAGGTGAATTTCATAACTTTTATTGATTGATTTATTGTGTCAACATCTGTCCAGGGTGACTATGGTAGAAGATTACCTGCTACATCTGTCCAGGGTGACTGTGGAAAGGCACCCACTGTGCATTGGAAGGTAAATGTTAAATATAGGAACAACTTATGACTACAACAACTAAATTTCTGAAATTTCATTATTGTTTTTCTTATGTTACTCCAATATTTCATTTTTTAAATGTTACAGGTGAATTTCATAAATGTTGTTGATTGATTTATTGTGTCAACTTCTGTCCAGGGTGGCTGTGTCTGAAAATCACCCACTACATCTATCCAAGGTGACCATGGAAAGGCACCCGTAGTGCCTCACCAGGTAAATGTTAAATACAATAACAACTTATGACTACAACAACTAAATTTCTAAATTTTTGTTATTGTTTTTCTGATATTACTGCAATATTTCATTTTTTTAATGTTATAGGTGAATTTCATAACTTTTGTTGATTGATTTATTGTGTCAACATCTGTCCAAGGTGATTGTGTCTAAAAATCACCCGCTACATCTATCCAGGGTGACCATGGAAAGGCACCCTCAGTGCCTCACCAGGTAAATGTTAAATACAATAACAACTTATGACTACAACAACTAAATTTCTCAATTTTTAAAGTTCATCTCATTAATTTTATTCATCAATGAATTGTGGCATGGTCAACGTGGGAAGGCTCCCATAGAGTATATTGATGAGGATGAAATATTTTATTTGACTGACCCAATGAAAACAGTAATGAAGGCCTTGAAGAAGGATAACATAGAATATCTAGGTTTTCTTAGCAAAAGACCCATGACACGGGAGGATAGGGCATGAATTGTAAAGCTACAAAATAAAAAAACTAATTTTGGGGTAGGTGGCATCTTTAGATATTTTAATCATCTATGACAATTTCATATCCATTTTTTTTTTATATATTTTGTATATGATCTAATAAAGTAAATTTTTCCGTTTGTAGGATTTTTTAAACTGCGTGTGTGGGGAACTTGTTGATCCTGCAACTGGTATAGGTAGAAGTGATGGTCCAATGAAAAAAAAAGGTCGACATAGCAAAGTGAAAGTGAGGCTTTTTGAGCCTCCTAAGGTTCCTCTCGAATCCATTGATGATCGAAATTATTTTGACCGGCATGACACGCGGGAGCATGATGAGTCAGAGCCTGGGACTCCACATGACTCCGGAGAGGAACATATTGTAGATGGAAAATATACTATTCTGCACGAAGAAGAATGAATTAAAAGCACCAAATCACTAGATGTCACCTTTTCTGTGGATGACGCATGTGTTATGATCAAGATTCAGAAGATTGCAGGTAACTGTTAATTAATTGATTCATTTTTTCATGAAATTGAAATGGACATTTTTTGAGATTATTATAAATTAATGGATAACATGTTTCTGCATGAAACCATGTTTTCTATAGAAACTTAAATGACAATGCATTGGATATGTTTGGCCCCACCATTCGCACAGGGTGGAATGACCAAGATAGAAAAACAAAAGATGATTTAATAGATCACATGGTAAACTTGTTCGACAACACTTTCAACAAGAAAGTGGTTACAAAGTTAGCCGACGATAATTTAAAATATACCAGGGCCCAATATAGGGAGAAATTGCAAATAGACCTCAAGCACAAGCCCCACCCCATGGTTCCCGAGAAAGAGTGGAAGGCGCTAATAGAGGATGCAAAGGAGAACTTGTTTAAAAAACAAGGATGAAAACCACGAGTTGGTCAAGAAAACTACAACACATGTCATATTATCAGTGAAATATGAGAATTTATGTTTTTATTTCATGTTTTAAGTAACAATTCCGATATCTAATGTTTTTCAAAAATTCCATATGTAGATTGCCTGAAACCTCCAAAGAAATAAAGACCTGAGTGGAAAAATACGACCAGCATAAACTAGGCCAGGGTGGCTACGAAAAACTAAAATCCTGAATAGTAAGATTTAAATGATTAACTATGATTAATATTTATTTAATAGTAGCGAACAAATATATGTGTTTGTTATTGGTATTTTTAATGGTGTTATGTATTGCAGTTAAATATGTTTGACATTGCTTCCACTGAGGATGAACTAAATCTTGGTTACAAGCATGGTTTTAAAAGTGTGATTGAATATATAAAAATATTGGGCCAGACTCCTATCTCCCCAACCACGCAGATAAATCAAATGAATAAGGAAATTGCAGTAGCATGCTTGTAAAGTCTATTCATATTTTATTATATCACCCTTAACTAAGTATTTATGTTTGTTTTCAAGCAACAGTGCTACCGCAATAGTGAATCCAATGGTATTCATCAAACACCGCATCATACAAGGGTGCACATGTCCAGTGATAGTGTAGAGCATAGTACCCATTCCGGTATGTATGCTTCAAAATTATAAATATTTACTATGATTGTAGATATTTATTTCTTGACTTATACTTATATATTATCTTCTCAAAATTGAAGAGCATGTATCTCAGGTGGGTGAAATGCGAGAGAAACCAAGTGGATAGGAAATTAATACACCAACTGTCCCAGTTATAGAGACAGGTAAAGAGAAATAATGTAATGTTAATTAAAATAATGAATTAGTTATTTCAATTATATTTCAACATATCAATATGATCATTTTCGTTGTTTCAGTTCACGACCTTGAACAAATGCCAACTAACCCTTCTCAGTGACATACCAAAAGTATGGTATATGAGCGCACACAAATAATAGAAGGACAAGGAACACAAAATACAATGTCCTTGGATGATTATGATACCCAAATTGTTAATTTTATGAATGTAAAAGAACCTAAATCAAAGAAAAATTAGATGTATAAATTCATGACTTGTACTTGGATATTTATCAATGTTTATATGTTCATATGTTTTGATGACTATCCTAGTTATGCATGAATGTCTATATGTTTTCTATATAAGGAAAATCGTTTGTTGGGTATGGGGAATTGAGAGCGATGTAATGGGGGGGAGGGGCCATATGAGCTTCCACCTTCACGTGGTTGGCCCTGTTCAGTAGAGAATAACTTATTTTCGAAACAAGGATAAGCTCATTAAGGTATGCAACAAATTATTGTTTTCTAGAGTATTGTACATAACTAAATGCATGCTTATTTGCTTATTAATTATTTACTCATATAAAAAAAAATTCGTTTATGATTCATGCAGGTATTGGTGATGGAAATGCATATCGTGGACAACTCTTATCAAGTTGTATGGGCTAATGGATCTGGCTAAAGGACAATGAAAAGGTAAGGGTTTTGACATGTTTTTATAAGTAGGCTTTATACTAGTAAAAGTTCAAAATCCTCATGAATATGTAGATATTGATATATATGCCAAGTTCCGTGTGGTGTTTTTATTGTCTAATTTATTTGTTATTGTCAATTTATTTTTCAAATTTAATGTGTAGATATTGCATATATGCCAAGATCCATGTGGTGTTTTTATTGTCTAATTTATTTGTCCAATTTAATGTGTATGTGCTTGTACAGTACATCGAGTGTACATTCTTTACCTAGCTCAAATTTCAACTATAAATCAAGAACCCTAAAGAGGTATTTTAAATATATTTTTGGTTTACTTGTAGTTTTTTCATAAAGAAGTATAACTATTTTATAGAACTCCCATATACAAAGTCTTTATCCATATCCTCATTGTGGAAAATAAATTAGAAAATATCCATCACTTCATTCATTTCCATAATCGTAACCTTATTGCTATCCCTAGTCTAAATCCTAGTTCCTATTTGTGACATCCTCCTCGTTGTGACAACAACTCTTTAACAGGTGCAAAAATATTTTTTGTTTAAGGTGTGTGCGCGTGTGTAAAAAGGAATAGACACACTTGAATCTACGTCGCCATCTGACGAATAACAAGACATAACCACGATGATCACAACAAGAAGACATAAGGTGCACAACAAGTAACTGCAAGCATTAAACAACCATAGACATAAGGCACACAACAAGTAACTGCAAGCATTAAACGACATACTATGTTTTGTACAGTACGAACACAGATGGAAGAATCCATAGTAGTAGATTTTACTATTTCTGCACAGGAAAGCAGGGCGTTTAATCTTAGTTCTCTGCTCCGGAGAGAGAGAATGTCAGATAGGCTCCTAGCCGACTGCTCAGGCAGAAACTAATAATTTCTGTCAGGTGTGTCACAAGAGTGGAAACCCTACCTTTAAAGGGCCCGGGACTCTTGATACGACACTGGATTATTTACACAAAAATAATCACACACACAGACTTATATACAAAGAGACTAGCTTTATCAAATCAAAGAGTCTAATATCATACAACTATGAGTTTGGACAATTCCAATTATAGTACTAACCCTGAAATTAATTAACAATCTCAATACATCCTATATGTTACATATACCATAAAAAGTACAATAACATTATCTCAACAACCTCACATCTTATGTTATAATAACCTTGCAACTAAAACATCAATCACCAATCACATTACTCCTTGTATGCTACCAATGAAATGAAGTTACAATAAATTTACCATAAAATAAATCAACATTACATTTATATTACCATAACCTTGCCAATGAATTAATAATAAAAAGAAATCATTACCATAGCATTTAACATGAAGCACTACATTACACGATTCTTCCATTGCGCGCGAGTCTCATTCATCAGGCAATATGTCATTCAATTCTTAAATAATCATGGGAGTGAGAATAAGCAAGTTTAAGCCATCATTAGAAATAACTTTATAAAAACTAAATATCTAGATCCACCATCTACTACATAAATCCTCAATGCGTAAAAACTAAATATATGTCAATCATTCACTGAATACTAACCACTGCTCAAGTAGCGATAACTAAAACCATCGGTATTGCATCCATAAGGCCATAAGGTGCCCATCTAAAACAACACTAAATATACATCAATAAGCGAGACGAAACTTCGCCAAGGTTAAGATGTAAGTAACATCAACAAATTTCCACTGACCTCGCTAGATATACTCTAGCATGCAAATTTTTTTTTCACATCTATCAAATTTGTATTTCTGGAATGACAAATAAATTGGCAGTGCCCAATTTATTTTTCATATTACTATAAATCATATGACGAACAAGGGAATTCAAATCTAAATTCAACTAACACACAACAATCATAACGATTTCAACTTGGATTAGTAGAAATTTGATAATGGATCATAAGAAATTAAATATTAAATTAAAACAATGCATTTTTGTTGTGACTACTTATGCAATGATTCAATAATACCAATCCAAATGGTATAATAGTTGGGATGAGACTCATCAAAGTCAACTCCGGATTTTCCAAACTTCATTGATGGTAGATTTTAAATATCATACGAAAATCTAAACTTAAGAATTGACAAAATTGACAGCAAACAATGAATAACAGAAAGCAGGGTCTCTACGTTTTGATTAGCAACAAATCATAGCAAATTATGATATCCGACTTTGTAAAAATACAAGGCAACGGATAATTAAACTTCTGATCTCTAAATTTATAAACCAATTTGGCAACGAACACTTGAATTTTCTGAATTCAGGGTTGTAATTTAAAATGGCAGTGAATGCATACATTTTCTGAATTCTGAGCTGTAAATTGAAATGGCAGCGACTACAAAAGTTTTCTGAATTCTGAGTTGTAATTTAAAATGACAGTGAATGCATAAATTTTCTGAATTCTGAGCTGTAAATTGAAATGGCAGCGAATACATAAATTTTCTGAATTCTGAGTTGTAATTTAAAATGGCAGCCAACAATTAAATTCTAAATTTCTACTCGGAAAATGAGATTGCTCTTAACAATAAATTGGATTGCCCATTATGCCAAAATTGAATTCTCAGATCTAATTTACAAAAATGAAATTCCCATACATCTATTGCCAGAACGAATTGCCAGAAGGAAAACAAAAATATAAAAGGGCATACAATCACTCCAACTTACACATGGAAGCCAACGGACGATGTGACAAAGCACCCAGTCATATAAAAATTCCCACAGTCATATAAAAATGCCCACATTAATTAAAAATGCCCACTGTAATACATAAACGCCCACAGTGATATAAAATTCCCACGAGAATATATAAAATTCCCACAGTCATATAAAAATGCCCACTGTAGAGTATAAACGCCCACAGTGATATAAAATGCCCACGGTAATATATAAAATTCCCACAGTTATATAAAAACGCCCCCATTTATATAAAAACGCCCACTGTAGAGTATAAACGCCCACAGAGAAATAAAATGCCCACGGTAATATATAAAATGACCACAGTCATATAAGAATGCCCCCATTTATATAAGAACGCCCACTATAGAGTATAAATGCCCACAGAGAAATAAAATGCCCACAGTAAAGGTAAAAACGCCCACTGAGATATTTTAACGCCCATAGAAATGTAAATACACCCACAAAAGTGTAAAAACTCCCACGACAATGTAAAAACGCCCACGACAAAGGTAAAAATGCCCACTAGGATATTTAAACGCCCACAAAAATGTAAAAACGCCCACAACAAACGCAAGGCACAGCGGGAGATCGCATAGATCCAAGGAAGGTCGGCAATGTTGAGGTCATAAAATTATTTTATCTAATACCGACATGCCACAACAGAGTAAGAAGAAATAATTTATAACTGTAACAAAATTTCAATCGCCGAAGAACAAGGCAAGAAAACCAATCGATCCAACGAGTATCCAAGCAGATTGAAGTTCAGTATTTTTCATCTCACAATGCCAATACAAAAATGTTGATAACAATAAGAGAGGGCCAAGGTCCTAATACCTTCTATCATGAAAAGTGAAAAACATACCATTGCCTTAACTCCTGCCTCGAATGATGACCGCACGCTCCGTACCGCTTCTGCTCCGTGCCACTCCCCTCGCTGACCGTCGAGACTACACCGATACCTCCCAGCCAATTGCTAGGGGTACTCTGATTTCCCCTTAGCCCCCTGATCTACAAAGGGGCCACACACAATCCATATGGTTCGTCTAGCTTCCCAGCTCGCCTTGCAAGGCCAAGCTACCACTCCTATCCAAGCTGGAAAATCTCAACTCTCCACAAGTAATCTGTCAAGTCACAATTCTGGCAGCGTAACGTTGTGCTAACATTCGATCCCTTTCTTCCTCATCTTCCCTTTCTTTTATAGAGTTGTCCAAACCTCACACTTTCTCTAAATCACTTTTAAATTAAGTTTAAATAAAAATATTCTAAATATTCTCCTTCGCACAAGTGTCGTCCATCCCCCTCTTTCCTCCAATAACTATTTTCTTTAAATTATTAATTTACTCATTTCCCTCACCCACCTAGAGTTCCTCCTAAATTTCCTGCTAGGTGTTCCTAGATCCCCTTACATGTTTTAAATAATTTCCCTAAAAATGAAGTCACTAAATTAGCTTAAATTAGAAGGTTCTTAATTGCAGTTTCCTTACTATGTTGACCTCGGTTTTTACCATAAGTTCCCAACTTTCCTTTATTATGTTTCCACCAATTCTTAAATTCCTAAATTTTTATTTTTCCCTTCTTTCCCCTTTTAAATAAACCCAAAATGGCAGTTGCGCGTTTTACTCTTTTCCTTTTATTATTAATTTAAAATCTTTTCACACTTTCACAATTTAAATAATTTATTTCTTCTTTACAATTTAAAACCACGGATTTTAATTAAATTATTACTCTCTTCATTTTACCCCAAAATTTTATGAAGACTAAAACTATTATCTAAGGGTTTTTTTTTTTTGTTTAAATTTTTATTTTTATTTTTATACGGTTTATTCTTAAGGTTGGACAAAATTTTACCCTGAGAAGTTTTAGACTTAGGACTTAGATTCTAAACTAGGTGACATTTAATTAGGGAAGTAGCTTAAGAATTTCTTAATGTGTTAAATGTATTAGGGCCATCTAGGTTTGTTCCTTCATCAACATCAACGCGACGTGCCCTTCAAGACGCACCACATGATCCAAGGGTGCCACTCGCCAACTTATGTTTCTTTTGCGCGACGTGCCCTTCAGGATGCACCACATGCTCCAAGGGTGCCACTCGCCAACTTATGTTTCTTTTGTGCGATGTGCCCTTCAGGATACACCACGTGCTCCAAGGGTGCCACTCGCCAACTTGACTGATTGGTAGACATCTATAACCCCTGGAGTCAACACTCTACCAAGTGAACTTGTGGGAGACTAAGGGCTATAAGGAATAAGGCCCCCGCCTTATTACGCACCCCTTAGAATCATCGTGAGCAACTGTCACAGTCTGCCCTCATGGCATCGTGGATCCTCTCGAACTAGGTAATTGTTAACCTACAGTTCGAGCCACGACGAGAGTGCTAGTAGGCTGTGGCAGGGTTTTTTTCCACCCTCTCCCTCAACCTCTCTGGAAATTGTGTGTGGCCCCTTTACTCCATATGTGAGTCTGGTTGGCAAGCTATCGTCAGCCTGCATCATCAATAATCATGTCAGAACATGTCCACATCAATCATCAAATCAATGAAATATCGCAGTAAATAAATCAACCCCAATAGCACACTCCCTGACTCAATCCAGAGTCCAAGGGGTTCCATTGATGCCTCTGCATCCTCAAGGTCCAAAACCCTGCACACTCAATAAAACTGAGTCAATAGCACCTGTCTATGTCAAAGAAGTAAAACATCATGTCATCTATCATAACGCATCATAATCAAGGATAAATGATTTAATATCATAAAAGTCCAGATCACTTGCGAGCAAGTGTCCTCAAAGAATAAGTTTTCTCAGTGCGCCAGAGCGGGATGTTACATACACCCCCTCTTGGTCTAAACTTTGTCTCGAAGTTTCTAGTATAAATTTTGAAAGAAAGGTATTCCAGTATCATAAGTCTATCTATCAAACAAAAATAGAAACTGCTGGCGCATATCATATGCGTCCTCCCAAGTCGTCGAGTGTGGACTATAACTGTCCCACTGGACCTTGACCTGATCTACCGTTCAATGTCGTAGCTGTCAAATGGGATGATCCAATATGCGGACCGGCTCAGCCGTGAGCGCTCCCTCGTCCGATACCTGCAAGGAACTCATGTCAATCACATGCGTAGGATCACTAATATAATGTCTCAAAACAGATACATGAAAAACATCGTGCATACGCCTCAAAGAATCAGGAAAGGCTAGTCGATAGGCCACGGGCCCCTTTCTCTCCACAATCTCTAAAGGTCCCACAAACCTAGGATAGAGTTTAGTTCCCTTTCCAAACTTGATCGAACTCTTATGCGGTTTAACCCGTAGGAAGACTCGATCGCCAACCTCATAACTATGGTCAACTCGGTGCGCATCGGCATAACTCTTCTATCGATTCTGTGCTTCTTTAATCCTTTGTCTTATGGTTTTCATTTGCTCTTCCATTTCTTGGATCGCTTCTGGTCCCACCAGGACCCTATCCTCAAGCCAATCCCAATGCAAGGGTGTCCGACATGGTTACCCATAAAGAAACTCAAAAGGCACCATCTTAATGGTGCTTTGGTAACTGTTGTTGTAAGCGAACTCTACTATAGGCAAGAATTCCTTCCAACGCTTTTCTTGGTCCATCACGTACATGCACAACATGTATTCCAAGGTTTGGTTCATTCGTTCTATCTATTCGTCCCTCTCTGGGTGATACATAGTACTAAATTTAAGTTGGGTCCCCAAGGCCTCTTGGAAACTCGTCCAAAATCGTCCAGTAAACACCGATCCTTGATCAGATATAATCTTCTTAGGCACGCCATGCAGCCTCACAATCTCACTGATGAAAACTATCGTTATGTCAGGTGCCTGATACATCATATGCATAGGAATAAAGTGAGAAATCTTCATCAGAGTGTCTACTACTACAAAAATCGAGTTGTGTCTCCTTGCCGTCAGTGGCAATCCCACAATAAAATCCATCAAAATAACTTCCCATTTTGATTCCGGAATGGAATGTGGTTGAAGTAATCCTGTCGAGTGTCTATGTTCAGCCTTTACCTACTGACACTCTAGACATCTGGCCACATAGTTGACTATGTTTTCCTTAATTCCCTTCTAGAAGAATAAGGGTTTAAGGTCTGCCCTCATCTTCGTGACTCCCGGGTGAGCCATGTAAACTACTCTATGAGCCTCACTCAGAATCAACATCCTCAACTTGTCGTTTGGCGGTATGTAAATCTGACTTCTAAACCTCAATAACCCATCACTATCAAATGAAATTCCCTCATATTGTGGTACCATCATTGTGTTTTCTCCGGAAAAACCCTCGACCTCTATGTACCATTCGTCGTCACGCTGTAAAGTGAGAATTTTCTCACGTAAGTTCGTCTGAAGGGGCAACACCGAGAAGATGCGTGGTCTCCAACTCAAAGCATCAATCACTCGATTCAATATTCCCTTTATGTAAGTAATCTCGAAGTCGTACTCGCTAAGCAATTCCGACCAACACCGTTGTCGCGCGTTCAGGTTGCTTTGCTTAAAAATGTGTTGTAGTCCACAATGATCAGTCCTTAATTCAAATTTTCATGCAACAAGGTAGTGTCTCCAAACCTTCAAGGCATATACAATGTCTAATAACTTCAAATCGTGCATCGCATAGTTCTCCTCATGCCTTCCCAGCTTCCTCGAAATGTAAGCAATCGCTCGTTCGTCTTGCATGAAGACTTTGCCTAAACCTTCCTTGGATGCGTTAGTACATACCAAGAAGTTTGCGTCCATGTCAGGGAACTTTAGTATCGGTGTTGTGTTCAACAAATCTTTAAGCCTTCGAAATGCTTCCGCGCATTTCTCGGTCCAAACAAACTTCTTGTTTTTCTTCTGCAATTCCATGATCGGATTTGCTATCTTCGAAAATCCCTCGACAAACCGTCAATAGTATCCTGCTAAACCCATAAAACTATGCACTTCTATGACATTCATCGGCGCCGACCATTCCATAATAGCCTCAACCTTGGCTGGATCTACGACGATACCTTCACCGAAGATGACATGCCCTAAGTAGTGAATCCTCGATTGATAAGAAGAGAATTTGGACAACTTCCCATACAATTTGTGCTCTCGTAGACACTGTAATACCAAGTGCAAGTGCTCATCATGCTCCTCCATCTTCTGAGAGTAGATCAAAATATCATCAATGAATACTTGGATGAACTTGTCTAAGTACTCGTGGAACACCCCGTTCATCAAACTCATGAATACCCCTTGGGTGTTTGTCAGTCCAAACAGTAAAACAGTAAACTCATAATGTCCAAATCTCGTCTTAAAGGCAGTCTTAGGGACGTCATCCTCCTTGATCCGTAACTGGTGATACCTTGATCGCAAATCGATCTTGGAGAACATCGTCGCACCCTTCATTTTATCAAACAGATCATCAATTCTTGGTAAGGGATATTGATTCTTGATCGTAGCCTTGCTTAGTTGACGATATTCAATGCAAAGCCTCCATGATTCGTCCTTCTTTCATATGAAAATAACTGGTGCACCCCACGGTGACACACTAGGGCGTATCAGTCCCAGGTCCAACAACTCCTTCAGTTGCATTTTCAGCTCTTGCAACTCTGGGGTCGACATCCGATAAGACGTTCTTGCTATCGATTCGGTCCTCAGTTTCAGGTCTATGGTAAAATCCAGTTCCCTTTCTAGCATCATCCCAGGAAACACCTCTGGAAATACATCCGCAAACTCCTTCACCACCGAAATTTGTTCTAGACCTTCCGCTACTCCCTTTTCGTTTAGCGCGAGGATCGCATAAAGCTTGCACCCCTTGCTCATACTCTTCCGTAACTGTAAGGAAGAGACAAACCTCAGGGATACTCCCTGGTTCTGTCCTACAATCACACGTCTCTATCCTTCATCATCGACCAAGCTCAATCATTTCATCTTACAGTTGAGTATCGCCTCATGCGATTCCAACCAATCCATACCAATCACAACGTCATAAGATCCTAAGATCGTGATGTACAAGTTGACCCTCGTGAAAAACTCTCCCATGTTAAGGGAACAACCTGTAACCTTTCCTCCAACCTTTTGTTTGGCTTCTGAAGCCATCTCTACGAAGGTAAACTCGTCCTGTTTGACTGCCTTTACCTTAATCCTTTTTAGCACTGCACCAGAAATGAAACTCTCAGTAGCACCTGGGTCTATCAAAATACTAAGGGTCTGGTCAGCGACAATACCTGTCATCTCGAGCATAGTCGACTGGTGCTCTACCTGGCAGTTATTCACCGCCACATGAATCCGATGGGCCTTGCCCTTATCTCCCACGATAGTGGGTCTGGCTGATCTAGACACTCTGGTACTCTCCACAGGACAGTCGCGTTGGTAGTGTGGCTCCCCACACGTCCAACACCCCTTCTTCATCCCAGTAGTCCTGGTACCCGAAGTAGAAGATGATGACCCACCGGCCTGGAACCCAGGTCTGTTCTGTTGAACAGGCCTAAAATACTGCTGCTGCGGGCGACGCTGCTGCTGATGTTGTGGTCCCCGATAAGGTGCCCGCTGCTGAGGTGGCGGTCGTCGGGGTGTAGTGAAAGTGGATCCTCTCTGGAAGCCACGATATCTTGACATATGTCTCGCTGGGGTCTAATTCTACGATGTACCAGATGAACCCTGCCTTGCTAGTCTCGCTGGAGTCCTGGTCTGACCCCCACTGATAAGCTCCTCCTCTACTATGAGGGACTTTTGGACAACGTCGTGCAAGGTTTGAGGCATCAAGATCCTAACCTTTGTACGTAGGCTATCGTTAAGGCCAAACACAAACTTGTTTACCTTGAGCTTCTCAGTGTTAAGGTGCGGAGCATACCGGAGCAGCTTCATAAAACATGCCTCATACTCGGGCATCGTACGACCTCCCTGTTGTAATCCGTTGAATTCATTGAGTTGAGGCTCAATGAATTTCTCTGAAAGGTACCTCTCTTGGAACCATTCCTCGAACACTTCCCATGACATGTCTTCAATGGCCATGTTCAGTTGCAGTAGGAGCGTCTTCCACCATAAAAGAGTGCTCCCCTTTAGTTGAAAGACTGCCATGTGGACCTTCATGGTGGAGGTATAATCGTGAAGTGCGAAGCACATCACCATATTCTCAATCATGCCTCGGCGACGGCGCCATCCGGGGCACCAAATAACTCGGGAAATTTAACCTTCTCGAGTTCACGGTTAATGTAACCTGTAATGGCCTGTGCATGCAATGGAACCTCAACGGGTGTCAGTGCCCTGGCCTCGTCTCGGTCCAATCGACTGATCAGTGCCTCGGACATGCACTGAAAAGATCTCATCATCCCAACAACATCGCCAACTGCTATCTGCTCCTGTCTGAGAACCTTCTCGCCTCCCTAGGGGTTAGACCCCTCAGGCGTGGATACTACTGGAGGCATCATGCCTCCTCCCCTAGCACCCCGTCGTCTGCCTCCACGATATCCTCTAACCATGATTACCTGCAAGCACATAATCAACTTGATCAACAACAGTATAATCAAATCTAATCATGTCAACGAAATTCGTAGAGAATCCCAGGTCACGGGTCGAACCTCACTCTGAGACCATATGTGACATCCTCCTCATTACGACAACAACTCTTTAACAGGTGCAATTTTTTTGTTTTGTTTAAGTTGTGTGCACGTGTGTAAAAAGGAATAGACACACTTGACTCTACGTCACCACCCGACGACTAACAAGACGCAACCACAATGATCACAGCAAGAAGACATAAGGTGCACAACAAGTAACTGCAAGCATTAAACGACCATAGACATAAGGCACACAACAAGTAACTACAAGCATTAAACGACATACTGTGTTTTGTACAGTATGAACACAGATGGAAGAATCCATAGTAGTAGATTTTACTATTTCTGCACAGGAAAGCAGGGCGTTTAATCTTAGTTCTCTGCTCCGAAGAGAGAGAATGTCAGATAGGCTCTTGGCTGACTGCTCAGGCAGAAACTAGTAATCTCTGTCAGGTGTGTTGCAAGAGTGGAAACCCTACCTTACAAGGTCCCGAGACTCTTGATACGGCACTGGATTCTTTACAAAAAAATAATCACACACACAGACTTATATACAGAGAGACTAGTTTTATCAAATCGAAGAGTCTGATATCATACAACTGTGAGTTTGGACAATTCCAATTATAGTACTAACCCTGAAATCAATTAACAATCTCAATACATCCTATATGTTACATATACCATAAAAATTACAATAACATTATCTTAACAACCTCACATCTTATGTTATAATAACCTTGCAACAAAAACATCAATCACCAATCACATTACTCCTTGTATGCTACCAATGCAATGAAGTTACATTAACTTTACCATAAAATAAATCAACATTACATTTATATTACCATAACCTTGTGAATGAATTAATAATAAAAAGAAATCATTACCGTAGCATTTAACATGAAGCATTACATTACATGATTCTTTCATTGCGTGCGAGTTTCATTCATCAGGCGATATGGCATTCAATTCTTAAATAATCATGGGTGCAAGAATAAGTAAGTTTAAGACATCATTAGAAATAACTTTATAAAAACTAAATATCTAGATCCACCATCTACTACATAAATCCTCAATGCGTAAAAACTAAATCTATGTCATTCATTCACTACATACTAACCACTGCTTAAGTAGCGATAACTAAAACCATCGGTATTGCATCCATAAGGCCATAAGGTTCCATCTAAAACAACACTAAATATACATCAATAAGCCAGTCGAAACTTCGACAAGGTTAACATGTAAGTAACATCAACAAATTTCCACTAACCCCACTAGATATACTCTAGCATGCAAAGTTTTTTTTCACATCTATCAAATTTGTATTTCGGGAATGACAAATAAATTGGCAGTGCCCAATTTAGTTTTCATATTACTATAAATCATACGACGAACAAGGGAATTCAAATCTAAATTCAACTAACACACAACAATCATAACGATTTCAACTTGGATTAGTAGAAATTTGATAGTGGATCATAAGAAATTAAATATTAAATTAAAACAATGCATTTTTGTTGTGACTACTTATGCAATGATTCAATAATACCAATCCAAATGGTATAATAGTTGGGATGAGACTCATCAAAGTCAACTCTGGATTTTCCAAACTTCATTGACGGTAGATTTTAAATATCATACGAAAATCTAAACTTAAGAATTGACAAAATTAACAACAGACAATGAATAACAGAAAGCAGGGTCTCTACATTTTGATTAGCAACAAATCATAGCAAATTATGATATCCGACTTTGCAAAAATATAAGGCAACGGATAAGTAAACTTCTGATCTCTAAATTTATAAACCAAATTGGCAGCGAACACTTGAATTTTCTGAATTCTGGGTTGTAATTTAAAATGGTAGTGAATGCATAAATTTTCTGAATTCTAAGCTGTAAATTGAAATGGCAGTGAATACATAAATTTTCTGAATTCTGAGTTGTAATTTAAAATGGAAATGAATGCATAAATTTTCTGAATTGTGAGCTATAAATTGAAATGGCAGCGAATACATAAATTTTCTGAATTCTGAGTTGTAATTTAAAATGGCAGCCAACAATTAAATTCTAAATTTCTGCTCAGAAAATGGGATTGCTTTTAACAATAAAGTTGATTACCCATTATGCCAAAATTGAATTCTCAGATATAATTTACAAAAACGAAATGCCCATACATCTATTGCCAGAACGAATTGCCAGAAGGAAAACAAAAATATAAAAGGGCATACAATCACTCCAACTTAAACATGGAAGCCAACGGATGATGTGACAAAGAACCTAGTCATATAAAAACGCCCACAGTCATATAAAAACGTCCACATTAATTAAAAACGCCCACTGTAATACATAAATGCCCACAGTGATATAAAATGCCCACGGGAATATATAAAATGCCCACAGTCATATAAAAACGACCCCATTTATATAAAAATGCCCACTGTAGAGTATAAACGCCCACAGTGATATAAAATGCCCACTGTAATATATAAAATGCCCACAGTCATATAAAAATGCCCCCATTTATATAAAAATGCCCATTGTAGAGTATAAATGCCCACAGATAAATAAAATGCCCACGGTAATATATAAAATTCCCACTGTCATATAACAACGCCCCCGTTTATATAAAAATTTCCATTGTAGAGTATAAACACCCACAGAGAAATAAAATACCCACGGTAAAGGTAAAAACGCCCACTGAGATATTTAAATGCCCACAAAAATGTAAATACACCCACAGAAGTGTAAAAACGCCCACGACAATGTAAAAATGCCCACAACAAAGGTAAAAATGCCCACTGGGATATTTAAACACCCACATAAATGTAAAAACACCCACAACAAATGCAAGGCATAGCGGGAGATCGCACAAATCTAAGGAAGGTCGGCAATGTCGAGGTCATAAAATTCTTTTATCTAATACCGACATGCCACAACAGAGTAAGAAGAAATAATTTATAACTGTAACACAATTTCAATCGCCGAAGAACAAGGCAAGAAAAAAAATCGATCCAACGAGTATCCAAGTAGTTTGAAGTTAAGTATTTTTCGTCTCACAATGCCAATACAAAAATGTTGATAACAATAAGAGAGGGCCAAGGTCCTAATACCTTCTATCATGCAAAATGAAAAACATACCATTGCCTTAACTCCCGCCTCGAATGAATATCGCACGCTCCGTACCGCTCATGCTCTATGCCGCTCCCCTCGCCGACCATCGAGACTACACTGATACCTCCTAGCCAATCGCTAGGGATACTCTGCTTCCCCCTTAACCCCCCTGAGCTGCAAAGGGGCCACACACAATCCAGATGGTCCATCTAGCTTCCCATCTTTCCTCGCAAGGCCGAGCTACCACTCCTATCGAAGCTGGAAAATCCCAACTCTCCACAAGTAATCAGTCAAGTCACAATTCCGGCCGCGTAATGTTATGCTAACAACCGATCCCTTTCTTCCTCATCTTCCCTTTCTTTTATAGAGTTGTACAAACCTCACACTTTCCCTAAATCACTTTTAAATTAAGTTTAAATAAAAATATTCTAAATATTCTCCTTCACACAAGTGTCGTCCATCCCCCTCTTTCCTCCAATAATTATTTTCTTTAAATTATTAATTTACTCATTTCCCTCACCCACCTAGAGTTGCTCCTAAATTTCCTCCTAGGTGTTCCTAGATCCCCTTACATGTTTTAAATAATTTCTGTAAAAATGAAGTTGCTAAATTAGCTCAAATTAGAAGGTTCTTAATTGTAGATTCCTTACTATGTTGACCTTGCTTTTTACCATAAGTTCCCAACTTTCCTTTATTATGTTTCCTCCAATTCTTAGTTTCCTAAATTTTTATTTTTCCCTTCTTTCCCCTTTTAAATAAAGCCGAAATGGCAGTTGCGCGTTTTACTCTTTTCCTTTTATTATTAATTTAAAATCTTTTCACACTTTCACAATTTAAATAATTTATTTCTTCTTTACAATTTAAA
>JZKD02S2338190.1:162495-197282 GCA_000966675.3 Picea glauca
TTAGGACTTAGATTCTGAACTAGGCAACATTTAATTAGGGAAGTAGCTTAAGAATTTCTTAATGTGTTAAATGTCTTAGGGCCATCTAGGTTTGTTCCTTCATCAACATCAACGCAACATGCCTTTTAGGATGCACCATGTGCTCCAAGGGTGCCACTCGCCAACTTATGTTTCTTTTGTACGACGTGCCCTTCAGGATGCACCACGTGCTCTAAGGGTGCCACTAACCAACTTATGTTTCTTTTGTGCGACGTTCCCTTCAAGATGCACCACGTGCTCCAAGGGTGCCACTCACCAACTTGACTGATTGGTAGACATCTATAACCCCTGGAGTCAACACTCTGCCAGGTGAACTTGTGGGAGACCAAGGGCTCTAAGGAATAAGGCCCTCGCCTTATTGCACGCCTCTTAGAATCATCGTGAGTGACTGTCGCAGTCTTCCCTCACGGCATCGTGGATCCTCTGGAACTAGGTAATCATTTACCTATAGTTCGAGCCACGACGAGAGTGCTAGTAGGTTGTGGAAGGGCTGCTGTCCACCCCTCTCCCTCAACCTCTCTGGAAATCATGTGTGGCCCCTTTACTCCATATGTGAGTCTAGTCGACAAGCTATCGTCATCCTGCATCATCAACAATCATGTCAGAACATGTCCACATCAATCATCAAATCAATGAAATATCACAGTAAATAAATCAACCCCAATAGCACACTCCCTGACTCAATCCGGAGTCCAAGGGGTTCCATTGATGCCTTTGCATCCTCAAGGTCCAAAACCCTCCACACTCAATAAAAATGATTCAATAGCACCTGTCTATGTAAAATAAGTAAAACATCATGTCATCTATCATAACGCATCATAATCAAGGATAAATGTTTTAATATCATAAAAGTCCAGATCACTTGCGAGAAAGTGTCCTCAAAGAATAAGTTTTCTCAGTGCGCCAGAGTGGGATGTTACAAAATCCAAATTAGTTTATAATAAAATTAGGTCCCTTTATGTATCCCTTGGGTATAAATCCCTTAGTTGAAATCTTTTAGTGGAAATCCCTTTAGTAAAATTAGGTCCCTTTATGTATCCCTTAGTGGAAATCCCTTCTAGTTTATAGTAAAATTAGATCCCTTTATATAACTTTAGGTGACCATAAAATATTTCATAGTTATGTATTTAGTTCAACTATATCCAAAACTATCCAACAATTTGTCCTTAAATCTCTCAAGTGATCCAAATATATAATATGGCATTTGCATAGTTCATATGTTATATAATATAACATTATTACAAAAATTACATCTTCTACACTTCATCTTAATTTATATTAGGAATACAAATATCCCTCAATCCCATCCCATTTAACATGACAATAAATGAATTAGTATAAAAAATAAATGACATTTAAACAATGCTAACGAGAAGTTTAAAGCCATAGCATATAATCCATGTTCATGCAAGAACTTCACCTCTTTGTGATTAAAACATGGGTGTGTGAGGTTATGAATATTAAAGTCTTTGTTTTGGGGATTCTAATGCATTACATTATATGTGGTATTTGTGGATCCAACCATAGGGAATTTTTAAGGAATCTTAAGGAAATGTTTTAATATGTTTTTTTAGTGGATCCAACCATAGGGAACTTTTAATGAATTCACATACTTGTTGCTTTTTTTAATTGATTTCCCTTGCAATATGTAATAACATATTGCAATGCAAACCCAACTTTATGATTTCAATGACTTCTTTGTGTGGGTTTTATTGATTATTATGAAACGATTGTGGTTTTATCTTTTTTCCCTTATCCCTTTAGTCATATGTCCTTGCCTGAGAAGTCGGCCAAAAGCCGAATCGACAGTCATCACTTCGGTGTTTAAATACCTATAGATTCAAATGCCCTACTTTTTTGTGCATGGATGATGAGTGAAGGATAAGATTTTGTCCCGTTGTCTATCCATTACTTATCTTTTAGTTGATTGATTCATCGATGAATGTTTAGTCTTTGCGTCTTCTTTTTTGATGTGGATTGTGAGTGATAAACCTCTGAGTTGAATGATGTTTGGTTTAATAATAAACAACAAATAAACTCAAAACTATATCAAGCAAGGGAGGTAGGGAGTTTATAGTTAAAAAATCCCTCAGTGGAAATATGGTTCCTTTATGTAGCAATTAGGTATAAATCCCTTAGTGGAAATCTTTTAGTGGAAATCCCTTAGTTTATAGTAAAATTAGGCCCATTTATGTATCCCTTAGTGGAAATCCCTTTGTTTATAGTAAAATTAGGTCCCTTTATGTAACTTTAGGTGACCATACAATATTTCACGGTTATGTATTTATTTCAACTATATCCACAACTATCCAACAATTTGTCCTTAAATTTGTCAAGTGATCCAAATATATAATATAGCATTTGCACAGTTCATATGTTATATAATATAACATTATCAGAAAAATTACATCTGCTCCACCTCATCTTAATTTATATTAGGAATACAAACATCCCTCAATCCCATCCCATTTAACATGACAATAAAGGACTTGGTATAAAAACTCAATGACATTTAAACAATGCTAATGGGAAGTTTAAATCAATGGCATATAATCCATGTCCATGCAATACCTTCACCTTGTTGTTATTAAAACATGGGTGTGTGAGGTTATGAAGATTAAAGTCTTTGTTTTGGGGATTCTAATTCATTACATTATATGCGGTATTTGTGGATCCAACCATAGGGAAATGTTAAGGAATCTTAAAGAAATGTTCTAATACATTTTTTTAGTGGATCCAACCATAGGGAACTTTTAATGAATCCACTTGCTGCTTGTTTTTTTGAATTGATTTTCCTTGGCGAACCCAACGTTCTGATTTAAATGACTTATTTTTGTGGGTTTTAATGATTATTATGAAAATATTGTCATTTTATCTTCTATCCTTTACCTCTTTAGTCATCAGTCCTTTCGTGAGCAGTCGACCAGGAGCCAAATCGACAGTCATCACTTCGGTGTTTAAAGACCTATAGATTCATATGCACTATTTTTCTATGCATGGATGATGAGTGAAGGATAAGAATTTGTCCTAATGTCTATGCCTTATCTTTTAGTTTATTTCTTCATGGCTGAATGTTTAGTCTTTGTGTCTTCTTATTTGATATGGATTGTGAATGATAAACCTCTAAGTGGAATGACAGTTCCTTGGCGAACCCAACTTCTGATTTCAATGACTTCTATGTGTGGGTTTTATTGATTATTTTGAAAAGTTTGTGGTTTTATCTTCTGTCACTTATCCCTTTAGTCATCAGTCTGTTCCTGAGCAGTCCACCAGGAGCCGAATCACTTGTCGTCACTTCGGTGTTTAAAGACCTATAGATTCAAATGCCCTATTTTTTTATGCATGGATGATGAGTGAAGGATAAGAATTTTCCATGCTGTCTATGAACCTCTTACTTATCTTTGAGTTGATTGATTAATGGTTGAATATATAGTCTTTGCATCTTCTAATGAGTGAGTACCTTTGCGGCTTTATTATTTAAAACTTTGGTTTATCTCTGCGTTTTTAATTGCTTTAACTTGTGTACATCTCTGGATTTTTATTGATAAACTCTGCTTTGTGGATAGATATTGAGGAGTGATGTTGACACATGATTCTCCAAACATTCCTCATAAATTCTCTAGGCATTCTCAAGAAGGAAGAGAAAGAACTCCTTCTTCGACTGAGACTCTTAGTGAGCAACAACAATCTTGTCAGAGGAGATTTTCAAATGAGTATGTAAATAAATCAACTGCATAACCTCCTCAAGTCAATTCTATGGATGCAACCTTCTTAGATAGGTTTCCCATCAATACTCCTACACCTGAGAATGTAGGGAATAACTTTGGACAAAAGAATATTTCTGGTAAGTTACTTAAATTTTGTTTATTTTTGTTGATTTTTTTTGTATTTAAATTTATGTGAGGTTAAATATTGAAGTTACTTTCAAACATGTGTGTAGAAAATCAATTTAGACTAAGGCCCAACAATGAGAGTGGCTTTCACGAATATTCAAATGTCAGTGCCAAGGGTGAACGTGGATTTAGGAGGCTGTATTATGAAGAAATAAAAGATTACACGCCAACGTCCACCTATCCTTCAGATGTTGGCGATGAAATTTCCTGGGAAAGGAATACTAAAGCAATGACGCTTGAGTGATGCTCAATTGTTAAAAAGAGTTTTGAAAATTATTAGGTGGTCTTGGAACTCCCTCAGGAGAGCAAACAATGTTTGCAAATTGTTTTTCATTCACTGGAAAACTTTATGGATTCATATCAGAAGATGGGGCCAACCACTGACAATTTTTTCGATCTAATGAGGCAACGAAAGTCAGAGGTGATGGGTCCTGATAAATGAGAGATAGTAAAAAATAGAGTTACAAAAGAAAATGTCATTTCCATGTTCAATTTAAAAGAGGGCCCATAGAAGAAGATGTTGAAGGTGCAATATTTTAAGCACTCTGACATTGTAGGAAATCTGTATAACAGATTTTTTGTGGCATATGGGAAATTGTCATGGAACGATGAGGTTCCACACTATTTTGCAAGACATTTTTTTGCAGAGTGTTTCTTTCATATTCACCCTAATTACATTAGCCTACCGTCCAAATATTATGGGACTGGTAAAGAACGTACATATGATCCCAAAGGGGCATATCGAAGTGCGGAAGTGTCGAGGCCTCCACATCCTTTAGTACCTCACCCAACTGGGGAATTTTCATCACTTTTAGAGTTGCAGGCTACATCAGAGGTCAGAAAAGAGGCCAGAAGTGCAATCAGAGAAAATTTAGAAGCAATTTTTTATGGTGTTGATGTTGGCATGAACCGTTAGCGAGCAAAAGCAAATTGCCAGGCCACATTTGTTTATAAACAGATGAGGATTTAGCTACAATGACAATAGAAGATGTTTTGGAGTATGCAAAATTTTTTCAGGATGGTTGGAAGAAGGTCATTCATAATGATGACCCGAACTGCAGATTGGTATGTGTTCTAGTTATGAAAACTTTGACGCATTTTCTGATAGTTTACTTCCAATTATAGATTCAAATATCATTGTATAATCGAGTTTACTTCTAATTGTAGTTTGGAGATATGTTGAATGAATCTCCAGTAGGTAGGGGACATGATTTGACAGGTCTAAATTTCGATGGGTTGAATTAGGTATGTGTTTTCTAATAGTTGTTCAATTTCCACCCTTTTGAATAAGAGATCAACAAAATTTATAACTTTGTATAATTGTGAACACATTGAATCCTAGATTTACTTCTTAGTTGTGTTGTTCACAAATCCCTATCTCATCTCCTACTACTTGGGCAGGCTTGTCTCAATTCTCTCAATTCTCATTGGGAGAGTTTGAAGAGGGTGGGAGTTCACAGGTATCATTTAATGTCTTAAAATCATTTAAATTTAATGTGTTCTAATGAGTTAAATTTAATTTTTCAAAATTGCAAAATTGGAAATGTGTTATATAGGCTAATGTGGAGAAGAGAGTACATGAGAGTATGTTTGAGAGGGAGACTGGGATTGAGGACGAAACACCCAGATTTGGAAATGATGTGTTCATTCAGGATGATTCATAAATGTATTATCAATTTTTTGTTATCTGTAATTTTTATTTTAGCCTTTCCAATTCAACCCATTGATCAATTGTTTTGAAATATATAGAACCCATAAATAAGTTTATCACTATCTTAAATGGTGTACATTCAAATTTATTTAAGGTTAGATCATGATGAAGACCTATTTTTGAACTTGAACATTTGAATATTTGAGAACAGACTCTATCCCACATCAGAAAAGAGAGAGTTTCTAAATTTTCTTCGATTGCATTCCATGCTTTCTTATCCAAGAATGGTGTAATATGGACAATTTTGTTTTCTAGAACAAAGTGAATTCCTTCTTTCCAGAGTATTATCATTGCCAAACTATTAACTAAATTGGTTACTAATCACAAAAATCAACATTCAATTAGATTTACAAATAAGCTCATACATATTATATGTGTGAGCTAGCTCACACATAATTTCAAACAACATTTCATTATATTAAATAATATGAATACATCACATTTAAATGGTTTTTGAAGAATGAATTAATATACATGTGCATATTTGTGTTTTCTCTGTACATGCAAGATTATATGAGAACATTTATTCCACCGCAGAAAGAAGAGATAAGTATTTTTTAGGAGAATTGTTTTTAAAATGGAGATTTGTGAAATGTTTTAGATAAAAGTTGATTTTTGGAAGAATGGCTTAATATGGAGATTTATGAGTCCTTTAGTTTGAAAGGAAATTGTGGAATTTGATTATATGACCACTACAGAAGAAGAGAAAAGTATTTAATTGCTGAGGAGATTAGTATTTTATTGCTCTATAAATATGATCAAATAACATCAAGTGGGATGAGAATTTCTGAACGATTGTGGACCTTAACCACAAGGAGAATTTCACCTGAAAGATTTTGGACTTTATCCACACAGAGATAAGTATTTCATTGGAAGAATGACTTAATATAAAAATTTGTGGATTTTCTTCCAACACTATATTTATTTTCAGATTATTATCTAACTCTAATTCACAATTTGTTTTACCAAGAACAAAATAACATTATCTGGGATGAGAATTTCACCTGAAGGATTCAAGACCTTATCCACAAGGAGAATTTCACCTGAACGATTTGGGACTTTATCCACAAGGAGATAAGTATTGCATTGGAAGAATATCTTAATACGGATATTTGTGAACTTTGGTCATTCATAGTTCTATATTTATTTTCAGATTATTATCTAACTCTAACTCACATTTTGTTTTACCAAAAACATAATTTTTCTCTTTAAATTTTTTTAAAGATAATATTTAAAGATTGTTTAAATCATGTACTCTTAATTTGAGAGTAGTTCTATCTTAAATCTATTTAACTATGGTTAGGTATGTTATTATTTTTATTGTTTTATTTAATATTTAGTTGTACAATAAATATATGTTAGTATGTGTTATTTATTTTTTTATTATTGTTTTTTATTGTTACATATGTCTAAATTATATTTGGTGGAAAATATGTTTACAATATATTTTGTGGGAAAGAGTATGCTAGAGAATGAGACTTAACTCTTTTGGAATGTATGTCAATTTTGTTTTAATTACCATTTTTGAATTCTGTATTATTTCACATGTTTGAATTGTAAATTTTGAATTTTTGAATTTTTGACTTGCAGGTATGAAGTGTCTTGAAGCGATGGCTTAGAGTCCAGAATTTTGGAGTTAAATGTCTTAGTTTTTTTTATCATCCTAAAATGGATGTGGAACTTATGTATTTTACAGTTTTATTATTCAGACTTTTTTTATATATATATATATATATATATATATATATATATATATATATATATATATATATATATATTTCATAATTTTGGAATTCAAAATATCAATTTTTGTCTCATATTTGATTTCTCATAATTGATGGAAAAAAAGTGGCAAAGTTTACAATGAATTAAATTAAGAATTGTACTTTTAAATACTCTTCTGCTATGTATTAATTTAAATGTTTTATTTTATGTTCACTATGTACTGTCAAAAAATGATTCTATTGTCAAAAAGTGACAAAGTTAACTAGTAATAAAATGTTGAAAATGATGTAACAAAGTGGCAAAAAGTGTCAAAGTTAACGATAAAATAAAATTCTCAAAATGATGTGACAATAAAATAAAACCTTAAAATGGAAGAGATGATCAACTCTTCTTTAATTTTATCATGTAGTCATTAAAAAAACGATTAAAGATATAAGAGATATTCACCTAAAGTTTCATATACCCTTGAACCTAATGCAATATTATTAAAAAAAAATACTATTGAAAAAAGTAAGGTTAAATGGAAATAGTGTTTAAATTTTTTTCATTCTTTATATCATTATACCACTATCTTACTATTTCATGTCAATATAGTTGGAATGGAATTCACCAAATAGTTTGAGTGTTATACCTCTCCAACATTAATAATTGGTTTTACTACATGACATTAAATTTGTGTATAAACTTTTATTTTACTCTACATGAAATTAAATGTCTGTATAAATTAATATGGTAAATATAAAATTCATGTTTTTATTATAAAGTAAATATTGTAAATATAAAATTCATGTTTTATCTTTGGAAGTCATGGTCAAAACTAAAGAAGAAGGTTATATATCTCCATACACCTTAACAATCAAATGGTTAAGGGAGCATCTCTTATCCTATAAGCAACATAATCTCCTACACAAATATCATGACCTTAAAAATAAATTATTATCATATAAAATAATAAAAATCAAATGGTTAAGGGAGAATCTCTTATCCTATAAACAACATAATCTCTTATCCTATAAACAACAGAATATCCTACACAAATATCATGACCTTAAAAATAAATTATTATCATATAAAATAATTGTGACACTTAAAATATTTATAAAGCATTACATCTATATCAATTTTTTTTTTAAATTAAATATAAATTAACATTGTGAATAATTATATATAATAATTGTGAAACATAAAATGTTTATATCAAAAAACAATTTAATTAAAAAAAATACTTAAAATTATTGTTTTTTAATTAGATGTAGAGGTTAAATTTGATATTGAATCCTTCGTATATATTAGAATAGGTTAGATTAATGGTTCTATCAATGTAATTGGGTATCATAAAGATGTCATGGTAATGCACATACTTGAGAAAGAGTTAGTTCCACTTAGAAGTTAGAAGTGGGTATCTTGGTGATCCATCACTAGAATTTGCTAGAATCTTACAAATCCAACCATGCGTAAGAAGTGAAGGAACTTCTCTTTAAATAGAAAGTTTCTAGATCAACCTTTTACAATAAAAAATAATATTCCTTGTATTTTAGAAGGTACTAAAAATGTATAACTCCTCGATGTGATCAATTGGCTTTGATAAGTGAACTTTATGATACTCCGCGGGTATGAACCTTATGCAGTACAAAGAGATTTAATGTTACCTCAAAAAAGAATGATGCCCAATCCATTTGAATAGTCAATGGAATAGAATGAGCAACGAGGAATAGTCTCTCAATGGGTGCTTGTATTACCACTTGAGGACCCACGACATTGTATCGTTTAGCATGTAGCAAGTCAACTCCAAAGTAAATCGAACCCATCGAACATGTTGAAAGGTGGACATGAAGTCTTATGATTTCATGTGAGAGGGACCCCTTTGTAATTAACATGATTTAATAACCCTACATATAATAATATATGCGTTCTCAACATGTGTGCCCCTTTATGAACATGGGGGAAATCAAAGAGTATGGTTGAAATTATGGGTTTGAAGGGGACGACTCCATAATACATATATGGGAATGGGTTCAAACATTCTAAAGCAAGTAAACTTCATCGAATGAACTTCATTAAAATATATTTTACTTGTCTTAACATGTGAGCCATTTCCAATCACAAGATGGAATGAAAATTTGATATCATAAAGGTGCCCTAATACTATGCTTTCTTTAAAAAAGATTAGTCTCATCCAAATGTCAGAAGGGGGCATGCTTAGAAGGATATAAGATGATGGATCTATCAGTCGGATTAGCTACTTAAAGATGTCTCATAAATATGCCTAGTATTGAGCATGCCTAAGTTAGGATTAGTTTCATCCCTTGCGCCTAAGGATACCTCACTTCTTGAATTGAAAAAGGAACTTGTATTATATAAAATGCATGTCCCTAAAATATTAAGTTCTCCTCTATCCTATATTGAAGTTAGGGTGCACCCGAAGTGGTTCTTGGTTCTTTCACTCTTATACAAATTTATGTTATAACATACTTGGGCATAAATTTCCAAGTGATTCCCTCATTCATATCCTAATTAGAGTGGAATTCCCCAAGAACACACTTTTGGGTATTAATGGGGGTGTCATAATTTGTAAGTACTTAGATATTACTCTTATTCAAATAGGGTGCACCACTGTAACATCTCTCTCTGGCGCACTGAGCGAACTTATTCTTTGAGGAAACTTGCTCGCAAGTGATCTGGATTATTATGCTATTAAAAATTTTGATTTTGATTATGAGACAGTATGGGTTGATGACATGTTGTTTTACTGGATTGACATAGGCAGGTTCTATTGAATCAGTTTATTTAGTGTGTAGGATTTTGGACCTCGAGGATGTAGAGGCATCGATGGAACCCATTGGACTTTGGATCGAGTTAGGTAGTGTACCATTGGGGTTTGATTATTTTACTGTGATATTAGTGCATCTGATTAGATGATATGATATGGATATGTTCTGACATGAGTTGTTGATGATGAAGGCTGATGATATCTTGCCAACTATACTCACATGTGGAATAAAGGGGTCATGCATGACTACCAGCGATGTTGAGGAAGAGTTGTGGACAACAACCTTGCCACAACCTGCTAGCACTCTCGTTGTGGATTGAACTGTAGGTTAACGATTACCTAGTTCGAGAGGACCCACGATACCATGAGGGAAGACTACGATAGTTTCTCACAATGATTCTAAGGGGTGCACAATAAGGTGAGGGACTTATTCCTTAGAGGTCCTTAGTCTCTCACAAGTTCACCTGGCAGAGTATTGACTCCAGGGGTTATTGATGTCTACCATGTCAGTCAAGATGCGAGTGGCACCCTTGGAGCACGTAGTGCGTCTTGAAGGGCATGTCACACAAGGAAACAGATGAGGCGAGTGGCACCCTTGGAGCACCTAGTGCATCTTGAAGGGCATGTCGCATTGTTGAGGATAGAGGAATGAACCTAGATGGCCTTAGGACGAATAACGTGTTAAGTATTTTTTTTAAAACAAATTCCCTAATTAAATGTCACCCAGTACAAAAATTTAAGGTCTAAGTCTAAATTACGCTAGTGGTAAAATTTTGTCTTTCTGTAAAAAAAAAATAATAAGAAGAAAAAAAAACAGCATAAATGATAATTATGATCTTCGTTAAATATTGTAACACGAAGGGAGTAAGAAATTCAATTTATTCCTAAAACAAATCTGTTGAAATAAAATTTAAAAAAGGAATCAGCGGTTTTATTATTTGCTAAAATATATTAAATAAAGATAAAAGGGAAAAAGGGTTAAATTCCACACCTTCCTTTTTGAGTTCTAATTAAAAAGGGGAAAGAGGGAAAATCTAAAATTTTAGGAAACTAGGAAAAGAGGTAAACATAAAAAGGGAAAAAGGGGAACATAAGGGAAAAAGTGGAAGGTCAAACTTAGTAAAGCATCTACCCTTTAAGATATTTCTAATTTAAACTAAGCTAGAAATTTAATAAAAGGGAAAGTTATTAAAACCTGTAAGAGAATTTGGGGACACCTAGGAGTGATTCTAGGAGTAACTCTAGGTGGGTGAAGGAAATGAAGATAATTAAATAATTAAATAAGTTAATTTATGGAGGAATGAAGGGGATGGGTGACACTTGTATGGAGAGGAATTTTTAGGAATTTAATTATAAAAACTTAACTAAAAGAGAATTTTTGGAAAGTAAGGAACCATGAAACTCTATATAATGAAGGGAGGTAATGGAGGTTGGAGCATATTCTGTTTGTGTAACATTACACTGCAGAAATATCTACTTGAATGACTTAACTTGTGGGAGTTGGGATACCCAGCTCGGTGAGGAGTGGTAGATCGTCCTTGCGAGGTGAGATGGGAGCTAGTCAAAATCTCTGGATAGTGAGTGTGTGGCCCCTTTGCAGCTCGAGGGGCTAAGGGTGAAGAATAGTACCCATAGAATTGGTTGGGAGGTACCGGTGAAGTCTCACTGGTTGGAAAGAAGGAGTTGCACAGAGTGTGCGGACTTCACACAGAGCGGGCGATCAGGCAACGATACACTCTCTTCATTTTGTATAGTAGATGTTGTAGGTTTTATGCTTGGATCTGCATGTTGATTAGGTAAGTAAATTGATTGTTTATATTGATGACTGAAACTTTTCTTATCCTAGCTTGATGGTTATTGTCTCCCATGGATTCCTTTCCCCGCACGTCTTGACCACGTTGCTGTGATGATTGTGAACTTCATGGTTCTTTAGCCTTCATCCCTAGCTCATCAGTCCTCGTCTGAGCAGTCGGCTAGGAGCCTGATCTACGATCGTCTCCTTATAGTTAAAATACATATGGATCTCAATGCCATGGATGATTTTACGGGCTAAATTTCTCTCATGGGCTAATTTTCCATGGTTTTTCCAAAAATGAGATTCGCTATTTTAAAAATTATTTGCCCAAATTCTATAGGATAAAATTATTTTACCTTACAAATCGCCAAAATTTTATAAAAACTATATAAAATACTTATAAATTTGAATATTTTTACAAAAATATCGTTAAACATTTATAGTTGGCATATGAAGGATTAGTAAGATTCGCCAAGGTGTCTACATTTTAAAATAAATTTTCATCCTTAAAATCATCCTTGCTCAACGCCCTACTTTTCTGTGCAAGGATGATGAAGCGAAGGACGAACCTGTAAACCGTCTACCTCTATTTCTGCCCAACCATCTAACCATGTGATCATTCTTGGTCGAGTGAAACTCTAAGGTGGTTTTCCTCCTACCATGAACCTCTTTTTATTTTCTGCGTTCAATCTATGCATTTTAATGAAATGATCTCTGCATTTTTAAATAAATGTCATCATCAATTTTAATGATTTTCCCTACAAATTTCTGTGTGGTGGTTATACTTCAGGTCTTCCCTTACTATGAAAAAATTTCCCCTTCTGTTTTCTCACCTTTGGCCAATGATTTTACCCTTGCAACTTACTTGAATCGATCGGCAGGTTCGAGGTATTTTGACTACATTTTTATTTATTTCCCATGTTGTTGAGTTGTAATTTTTGCCCGCGATTATCCTCTGCAATTATTACCTTTAATGATGAAACTTACCCTGCTATTCCACCCTCTATATACCTTTATTGACTGTGTTTCTCCCTTTTAAATGGCTGAGATTTTCGAGATAAAATTCAGCGCCATCCTTATGTTAAAACTTTGCAAATTCCTTTCTCCCTTGGACTGGGTTTGATAGTTTCATTGTGGACAGTAAGTTTGACAGTGTTTTATACTAGATTGATTTCTCATATCAATAAGAATTATTTCCTCCAGTCTTACCACTTCACTTTAATTTATTTAGGACAAATTTTAGCTCGCCTTTTTGCCCATTCAATGACATAATTTAAATCATTGGGTCTGCATTGAATCTTTATTTACACAGGGATTTTTTGAACTGTGGAAACATTTTTAATTTGATTATGGTTCCCCTCTGCAACCTTACCTTGGAAACGATTTCATTTGTTAACTGTCCGCCCATTTCGAAACATAAATTTTACCACATATCAGACAAAGAATACCTTGATTTAGATGGTGATTTTCCCCTTTTGTTGACCATGCTCTTCCTAAAAAACGTGATTGAGATTGCATTAAAATTTTCTTGTTGTTTCCCTTATTACCTAGCACTGGGCCTATAGCTAAAAAATGCCATTGCCATTTGTCAGGACGGAAATCGTTGCTTGATTCCTGCAATTTTTGTTTGCTTGAATATCACCTTCTTTCCATTTTAATGACAACATTCAATTTTGGTAGTTTACCTTTTTACTGTCCAGGGCCTAAATAAGTTCTAAAAATATGAATGTACCAAAAAGGACGAATGATACAACTTTGTCAAAAATGAAATTGTATATTTTTCTAGAATTTTTATATTTTATTTATTGATAATGATGCATTGGGAAAATAATATGTTAAATATGATTCAATGTAGTGTAGATTTATTTCTATCTAAACCATATGCTATAATGATTTGTTCATGATTATAAATGGAGATATGTGTTTAAATAAGTGTTCAATGGTTCTTAGCTTCAATTGAATATGTTAGAGCACTATATTGTGGCTCCTTAGCCACCCTTTAACTAGTTCAATCCCATGGGCATAGGCCTCTACCTATAAAACCAAAATAATGATTTGTTGGAAATGTTGGGTTATATATAAAATATTAATATTTTTGTGCTAAAAACCTCCTACAACAATACAATGATTGCCCAAGATATTATGTGAGGGAAGATAAAGTAGAGTGGTTTAAAAAAGGGAACCCTAATTTAAAATAGATAAAAACATATGATTAGCTTTATTGATATGCCCAAAGGTAATATATGGTTTTCTAGTGGGTCCATAAATGCTAACTACCAATGTAAAGAAAAATAAATTGAATCTGCACAAGGCTAGGAAGAAATGACAGAGGATGGACATCCATTTATATCGAAGGATAAAAGTAGGAACTAACTATATCTACATAGTGTTGGAAAACTAGGAGAATGTCTTTAAGGGCTATGCATTGGTATGATGGAATCCTTCTCATGTTTTTCTACATTTAAGATGCATTTATTTGGATGTGTCCCCTTATATTCTACATGGGTTCCTATTGTTTTGAATGAAACTATCTCATCTCTCCTCCTGATAACTAAAATGGTGTTGAGGTGGGGAAATCAATGCCTAGTCTCTTGGTGTGGATCTACCCTTTAAAAATGACCTATATATTTCAATGTTGGATAAATTTGGAAGTGCTTTTCTTAAAAAGGGTTGTTTCATATGTGGAGAGGAGAGGCTACAATTGCACATAAACATAAGAAATACCTTATTCCATATAGTGAGTGAAAAATACTTTAATATTGTTAATATAATTATTCAAGTAAATAGCTAGTTGGACAGAGATGTGGATTAATATAGAATTGTCCATTTAGGTGGTAATAATATTAAAAATTAGTAAGGAGAATAAAGACTAGATTGCAAACCTTAGACTTGCTAAATTAGATATGTACTTGATGTTAGTTGGATTTATAGATATCACCTAACTGGAACTCAGGCTCGCTAAATTAGAGTCATAATTCATGTCAAGTTCGATTGGTAACTCGTTGACTAATGGAAATATAGACTGGTTAATTGATTGGTAATTAACGCCAATTTAACCCATAGATATTGACCTTTCATCCTTGATTAATGGTTGGTTGTTGACGAAGTTGTTTTTAGCTTGTGCTTCCCATTGAGGGTGTGGTTTTTCATTGTAAATAATGTTTGTACTTGGTTTTGTAGACATTTAATGTGTTTGGTTTGCTCATTGTAAGGGATTCTAGTTACTTGTGTAATTAATTTTGGGTGTGTGGGGTTGTTAGGATGATTGTACTTATCTTAGTAGGCTTGGTATGCTTGTGTCGGGTGGGATGTAGACACATCCTTGTTCCTCAGAACAATTTCCAGCCTTGAGACCTTAAATGGTCAAAATCGATGGGAACCTAGGCTTGAGCATTGCTTATGTGTCCTGGAGGTCCTAACCATTGCAGGGTAGGACGGGCGGGTAGTCATTCTTATTCTTTGTCGGTTGAATGTTGTACATTGCTTCCAAGTGCTTGATGTGCTTTTATGTTAGTTCGTTATGTTGTTTTTGTTGTGTGAGTTGCATGCATTGTGTTTGTCATCGTGTTGTGATGTTGAGTATAATGTCATTATTACATTCCTACACACACACACAAAAGAAAAAATAAAAAGAGAAATTAAAGGGTGCTTTTACCAGTTGTACATCGTAGGAGTCATACCAGATGGGGATGTGACAACCACAAGTGGTTCCCTCGTTATTATATTAGTTATTTTTTAAATCCCAAGAACAAAAAATTGGTAGTAACTAAGATGCAAATTCATTAAGTTGTTGTCTCATTCCTATATAAGTAAATTAAGGTGTGCCCCAAGCATGTCCTTTACTTCTATACTAATTAGGGTGAAATTCCCCAATGACATACTTTTGGGTATCGATAGGGGTATAAGTTACCAAATGGTTCTTTCACTTCCATACAAACTAGTAGTTCCCTAAATCCTATACTAATTAGGTTGTAAGTATTGACAATATACTTTTAGGTACTAATTGGGGTGCAGTTCCCAAGTGAGTTTTGTATACATAGTACCCTTTTTATAGATATCATAATTTTGGAAATATGTTTGAAGATAGTCAAAACAAGTCATCAAAATCTGGAATGTACTTTTAATGAAAAATTAAAAATTATGGAATGTACACATGTGCCAAGTTTGTTTAAAAACAATGTAATGGTATTCTATCTTCAATTATTCATTCATGATCAACTTTGGACATTTTCCATTTTCTAACTTTTTTTTTTTATTATTGAACTTCTATTAACTTTATGCACATTGCACATACCAAATGACTATATTGACAACTTGTGACATCTGACTGGTAGTCTTGAAAGTAAACATGAGTATCGGTTTGATGGGTTTCTTGAAAAAAATATCCTTTCAATACAATGGATCCTCTTTCATATATAAAACTGTTATCATCAAAATCTTATTATAGCCTCATCTTTTGATTCGTGCATCACATCAAATAATATTTCACGTTTTTAGTGTTGTCTATAGGTGAAACCATGGAAAAAACATCTCCTGCAAATAGTTGGATATATTGGACAACAAATAATTTGTGTTAGATTATCAAACAAGTACATCTACAAGTTATTTGAAAAAAATTAAACATAAAAAATTTACCTTCTCTAAGAAGATCAGAAACTCTATCGCCATCAACTGACACTAAAGTTTCATTTGATTCCATCTCCTCTGAGCTTGCAAGTGGCATTTTCCCTTTTACATTAAGTTCAGTATGTCTCCAAGCTTTAACATATCCTGCATTTTTGTTCTTGCAAATATCTATGGATTATGTGTCCTCTATGCAAACTGAACAAAAACAAGAGTCATTTCGTCTATCAAATGCAAACCCATTTTGAAAATGTTTTGTTTTAACTGAATGTATTTTTCTTTTCCTAGGTATTGTAATGGCGTCATATGGGATTGATCTATTTACATCTTTGATTCCAACATACGAAAAATACCTACACAAGACAAGAACTTGTTAACTTGAAATCTCTCAAGAAAATGATTGAAGATTGAATATAAATTTGAACATGTTCAAATTTATATATCTTGTGTACATACATGTAACATTTATATATAAACCATTTATATATCTTGTGTACATACATGTAACATTTATGTATATACATGTAACATTTATATATAAACATTTATATATGTAACATCTTGTGTACACACATCCCTTGATGGATTATATTCATGGATTAGCACCATGTTGAACCATTCAACAACTTGTTCAGTGGATTCAAATCAATCAGCATGAGGGTTCAACTCATGCCTTCGAAGTGCTTGTTTTATACATGCCTCTGCACCGCCGTGCTCTCCTTTTCCATGACTAGTCTAAAAAATATTCCAACAATGTGTAATGTTTAATCTTTTATGAATATGGCATAACCAATAGAATGATCGTGTAGATTTGAACTGACCCGCACACCCATCGGACCATATCCAATGTCGATCGAATATGATTTCATGTTCTTTCAATGAATCATAAAATTTATCAAAACAATGTTGTACATAATGTGTGTCGTGTGCTCGATCGTCACTTATATAAAAATGATATTCTTTAATAACATGTTGATTGTCGTTAGTTCTTTCTATGTTTGGAAGACTCTATTGAGCATGTCTATATAGAACGTGGAAAAACATCATGACTTGATCAAAATGATAATATTCGCTCTGTATTTCTTTTTGTGCAGCGAATGTGTAATTCTCTGCAAAATAAACTACAGACAATATTGTCCCTAGTGGAAACACTTCATGAGATTGTTTGAATTGTATATCTTTCCATCGATCTCTATGTGAATGCTTGGTGTATTTATAGATTTCTTCCTCAAACTTCTTCAAAAATTCTATCACGCTTATTTTATCTAACTTCAAATCAATCCTTTTGGAAATAACATTTGAAGAATGTGGATCTGTGCTGCTCATATATTCATATCTCTTCCAATTGACTCTTATATTACAAAATGATTGATCATTCATATCAATATGATACTTTGAATGAAACAAACTTAGATTTCCACAACGATCACATTTCTTTCCACCAACACATTTGTTTTTGTAAAATAAATCATCATCTTCTCTTTCACATAGAATCTCATATATAAAAACACAGAATGTGGAAGGAGGAGGTGAACCTGGCCATAAATGTTTACTAAAATCCAAATGTAAAGAACCTCCTCATTATGACGACCAACCTCTTAACAAGTGCATTTTTTTTTTTTTTTTGTGCGTGTGTGTATCAGGATAATAAATACATTCAACTTTGTGTCTCCATATGACGAAAAACATGGCACGTGCAACTACAATAACAACATAATGATCTAAGACACACATGAAGCATCCAGAAGAAAAGGGTGACAAACAATCGATGAGAATAAAATACTAACTACCCACCCATCCTACCCTGCAATGGTTAGGACCTCCAAGACACATAAGAAACACTCAAGCCTAGGTTCCCATCGATTTTAACCATTTAAGGTCTCAGGGATGGCGACTGTTCTAAGGAACAAGGAGGTGTCTACATCCCGCTCGACACAAGCAGACCAAGCCTACTAAGCTAAGACATAACCATCAAGATCACAATCAACTAGGTTTTCTACATTAAGACAAATTGTATTAGTGAAACATTACTAACCCATTAATTTACTCACTACTATTACAATATTTCTTGGGAAGTGTACCTTCCTTCTAATTTCACGATAAACACAATTAATATAAAGTGAGTAAGGCAATTAACACAGTCTAATCCAACCTCCAATATGAGCCCAACTTTGCACATCTAAAGTGCATAATGAAATTAAGATGAAATCGAAATTAGACTTAAAACCAACTCATTTGTGCAATTTTAATCTTACAAATGTCATCATCGTACCATCTAAATCAACCGGCCTTAAAATATTATTGTTTGCTAAGAGTATTTTGTTTTCAGGTTGATATCTAAAAATCATGTCAACGAATACACACAACTATGTCCCAAGAAGTAGATTATGTACATCATATCCACTTTTATCCAAATTCCTCTTCCCATACCATAATAATAATAATTTGTTATTATTAATAAAGGCACTTCATTGTTTAATCATTAAAACTTAACCATCTCCTAAACCTATGAGGATGTCTAAACCAAGTTTCTAAAGTAATCATTCTCTCCATCCACTCTTGTACAAATAAAAGTCTACGCTATGATGGTTCATGTACATTATTGGTTCACCAAATAACATAATAGAAGGATAAAATTAAAAGAAGGATATTATTATTTAAAGGAGAAGAAGACAAGGGAAACTAAATTAAAAGTTAAATGAAACTAGGCATCCTTCTGACTGTATCTTGACATCTATACTTATTGTAACATGTTCGAATGGTTGTAGCATGTTCAAATCAAATAAGATATATAGGCATCCAATTATATTAAAACCATGCCCATTTTACATTAACCATATTCAATTTATATTTAGTACAATGCCAACTAAGACAATACCCACTAAACAATTATTAAAACTATACAAACTATATTAAACAATACCAGCTAAGATTTTATATTAAGACAATTTCTTTTTATCCAATTTTAGATACATGGTTAGATTATTAGATACACAAGTAATCACGGTGCCATTGTTGATCTATAAGGAGTTATATACATCCAAAATTTGACTGTCATGTAGCCTTACCAAAATAATATAAAAAAAAATGATTAAAAGAGATTGTAATATAAGAAATGTCAAGGGAGGGGATAGTAATATCAATAATTTATATTGAAATTTTTTAATAACTATGAAATCACCATAATGAAGACACTCTTCCACTTGACAAATTATAACCGCCGAGATGGGAGACTACATGCATGTCTTATTTACATTGATGGAAAAAGCAAAATCATTAAAAGTTCCCTATTAAATCTGCAGGTAGCTATAATCTATGAGGCACAATCAACTCATTCTGACACCTAAATTCCAGTTTTAACCCAACGCCTTTATTTCACTAGCCATTTACCTTATTAAGGCATAAACTAAAAACATGAGGAAAGTTGCAGTTAGCCATTAACACGGTGGCTATGAGAGGCACTGGCAAGGAGTAGAATTAGCGACTACCAGGTCACGACCACCAAGTAATAAAAGGAAAATAAAACAAAGGAAAATAAATCGGTGCCAGAGAATTAAAGGATGTGAGTGCATGCCGGAATTCAAGAATCAATTTGGCAACTATCAAATTGGCATCTTCCAGAAACCAATAATCAAATCAATGACTGTCGAGTTGGCAATCTATCCGGGCAACATCCTAGGAAACCCTCTCATAGTCGTACTTAACACGACTGTGAGTTAAAGGCTCAGGCAATCACTTATACAATTCATAGGGGAAGGGTGGAGGCAACATTTACAGAGATGCGCACTTACATTTGCAGAGGCGAAAGGGTATGATATTCATACAGTATGTAGGGTCAAACGTAGATGGTTTTTATTGCAGTGGCAGAGGAAAATTAAATAGTTTCCACAGAGGTTGCAGGGTGAAATTAGATGGTTTTTATTGCAGTGGAAGAGGCAAAATGAAACGGGTTTAAAAGGTCTCGGTTCATGCTTTTAAATCAAGATACAAAACCTTCACTGTATGATACAACATTGATGTTGATCGTAGCATACGCCTTCACCAATTGATGCATCGTTTAGAAGGATGGACTCTTGGAATGATTTATAGGTTGTGATGAAAACGGGTAGGGAATTTGAAAAATAGAAGCATAAATCCCCTTATTCCACATGTTGCCTCCAACCTCACTATGCATGGTTGTCCAGACATGCACGACTTCAAGAATTTCAACTACTTCTAAAAATTAAATGTGTTACCGTCAATCGGGCATTTACAACATTCAGACAAGAATTTATAAACATAAAACACATTATATGAATTTTAAACATAAAATTACACTACATAAAATTACATTACTTAAATTCCAACATAAAATGCATTACAGTCAATTCAGACAATTAATGCATTTCAGACATGTAAATTCTGTCAAAAACTCAGACATATAGCTTCAGGATTCGACTCAGACATATAAATTCCGTCATAAAAATCAAGCAGGATAGAGGAACGAATTTCCGTGCAACCGGAGCCAAATACGAACACAAATAATCACACCAATACACTTAATTTCTGTGATAAATTCCTAATGTTAGACGGTTAAATCCATAGTTGAGAGGTGAAATAAAATGCAGGGTGGAATTGCAAAGGAGCGCATTATGCTCAGAGACCATCAAGAAAACAAGATGACCCAAACCAACTACAATCAATTTCAGATCCTAGCATAAGTCTTAATGCATTCTACTCTACAAATGAAAAAGCATATCGTTGTCTTATTGCCTACCTCGAATGACGTCTGCACGCTTTGTGCCACTCCCTCTCGCCAACCATCGAGACTACACCGATACCTCCCAGCCAACACTAGGGTACTCTGCTTCCCCCTTAGCCCCTCAATCCGCAAAGGGGCCACACATTTTCCAGATGGTATGTCTAGCTCCTATATCGCCTCGCAAGGTCGAGCTACCACTCCTCTCTGAGCTGGGAAATCCCAACTCCCACAAGTAAATCAGTCAAGTCCCTAATATGACAGCGTAACATTACGCTAACAATTGATCCCCTTCTTCCTTCCCCTCCCTCTCTTCTATAGAATTTTAGAACTTCCATGTCCCCCTAAATCTCATTAAATTTTAAGCTTCAATAAAAATCTTCTAAAAATTATCCTTCGTACACGTGTCACCCATCCCCCACTTTCCTCCAATAATTATTTTCTTTAATTTATTAATTGTCTCATTTCCCTCACCCTCTAGAGTTACTCCTAAATTTACCCCTAGGTGTCCCTAGATTCCGTTACAAGTTTTAAAGACTTTCCCTAAAATGAAGTTGCTAATTTACTTCAATCTAGAAGGTTCTTAATTGCAGATTCTTTACTAAGTTGACCTCTCATTTTTTACCAGAAGTTCCCCTCTTTCCCTTTTTATGTTACCTCCATCCCCTAGTTTCCTAAATTTTATAATTTCCCTCTTTCCCCTTTTTATTAGAGATAAAAACGACAGTTGCAATTTAACCCCTTTTCCCTTTTATTGTTAAATCAACATCTTTTAAAACTATCAAAAGTTCAAAATAATTAATTTCTTCTTCTTCATTTTTTTTTATCCACCGATTTTATTTAATTTCTTACTCTCTTCATTTTACCCCAAAATTTATGAAGACCAAATTATTATGTAAGGGGTTTTTATTTTAATTTTATTATTATAATTTTATAGAGATATTTTCTCAAAGGTAGACAAAATCTTACGCCTAGCGAAGTTTTTAGACTTAGGACTTAGATTCAAAACTGGGTGAAATTTGATTAGGGGAGTTGTTTTAAAATTTCTTAAAGTGTTGATTGTCTTATGACCATCTAGGTTTGTTCCTTTATCATCATCAATGTGACATGCCCTTCAGGACGCACTACGTGCTCCAATGGTGCCACTCGCCTCTTTTGTTTCTTTGCGCAAAGTGCCCTTTAGGATGCACCACATGCTCCAAGGGTGCCACTCGCCTCTTGTGTTTCTTTTGTGCGACATGCCCTTCAGGACGTACCACGTGCTCCAAGGGTTCCACTCGCCTCTTGAATTATTGGTAGACATCAATAACCCCTGAAGTCAACACTCCACCAGGTGAACTTGTGGGAGACTAAGGGATTCTAAGGAATAAGGCGCCCGACTTATTGCACGCCCCTTAGAATTATGGTGAGCGACTGTCGCAGTCTTCCCTCACAACATCGTGGGTCCTATCGAACTAGGTAATCATTAACCTACAGTATGAGCCACGACGGGAGTGTTAGTAGGTTGTGGAAGGGCTTTTGTCCACACCTCTCCCTCAACCTCTCTGGTAGTCATGTGTGTGGCCCCTTTACTCCATATGTGAGTCTGGTCGACAAGCTATCGTCAGCCTTCATCATCAACAAATAATTTCAGATCATGTCCCCATCATATCATCTAATCAAATGTACCAACATCATAGTAAAACAATTAAACCCCAATAGCACACTCCCTAACTTGATATGGAGTCCAAGGGGTTCCAACGATGCCTTTTCATCCTCCAGGTCCAAAACCCTGCACACTCAGTAAAACCGAGTCAATAGCACTTGTCTATGTCAATGTAGTACAACAACATGTCATCTACCCATAACACATCATAATCAAAGTCAAATGTTTTAATAGCATAATAATCCATATCACTTGTGAGCAAGTGTCCTCAAAGAATAAGTTCGCTCAATGCGATAGAGCGGGATGTTATATACACCCCCTCTTGGTCTAAACTTCATCCCGAAGTTTCACAGTATAGATGCCGAAAATAAGTGTATCACAGTATCATATGTCTATCTATCAAACAAAAATGGAAACTGCTGGTGCATATCATATGCGTCCTCCCAGGTCGCCGAGTGCAGACTATAATTGTCCCATTGGATATTGACCTGATCTACCGTTCGACGTCGTAACTGTCGAACGCAATGATGTAAGATGCATACCGACTCAGCTATGAGATCTCCCTCATCCAATACCTGCAAGGAAATCATGTCAATAACATTTGTAGGATCACTAATATAATGTCTCAAAACAGATACATGAAAAACATCGTGCATACGCCTCAAGGAATCAGGCAAGGTTAGTCTATAGGCCACGAGCCTCTTTCTCTCCACAATCTCGAAAGGTACCACGAACCTAGGAGAGATTTTAGCTCCCTTCCCAAACTTAATCAAACTCTTATTCGGCTTAACCTGCAAGAAGAATCGATCACCGATCTTGTAACTACGGTTGACATGATGTGCATCAACATAACTCTTCTATCGATCCTGCGCTTCTTTAATCCTTTGTCTTATGGTTTGCATTTTCTCTTCCATTTCTTGGATCGCTTCTGGTCCCACCAGGACCCTATCCTCAAGCTGATCCCAACTCAAGGGAATCTGACACAGTCACTCACAAAGAAACTCGAAAGGCACCATTTTAATGGTGCTTTGGTTACTGTTGTTGTAGGCGAATTCCACTAGTGGCAAGAATTCCTCCCAACGCTTTTGTTGGTCCATCACGTACATGTGAAACATGTCCTCTAAGGTCTGGTTCATTTGTTCGGTCTGTCCATCAGTCTCTGGGTGATATGCAATACTAAAGTTAAGTTGGGTTCCCAAGGCCTCTTGGAAACTCGTCCAAAATCGTCCATTAAACACCAATCCTCGATCGGATATAATCCTTTTAGGCACGCCATGTAGCCTCACAATCTCATTGTTGAAAACTCTAGCAATGTCAGGTGCCTGATACGTCGTACGCACAGGAATAAAGTGAGCACTCTTCATCAAAGTGTCTACTACTATGAAAATCGAGTCATGTCTCCTTGCTGTCTGTGGCAATCCAACAATAAAATCCATCGAAATAACCTCCCATTTTGATTCTGGAATGGCATGTGGTTGAAGTAATCCTGCTGGGTGTCTATGTTCAACCTTTACCTGCTAACACTCTAGACATCTGGCCACATAGTTGACTATGTCAACGTTCATTCCCTTCCAGAAGAATAAGGGTTTAAGGTCTGCCCTCATCTTTGTGACTCTTGGGTGAGCCATGCAAACTGCTCTATGAGCCTCGCTCAGGATAAACATCCTCAACTCATTGTTTTGCGGTACATAAATCTGACTTTTAAACCTCAATAACCCATTGCTATCAAATGAGAATCCCTCATATCGTGGTACCATCATTGTGTTTTGTCCGATAAAACCCTCGACTTCTTTGTACCAGTCGTCGTCACGGTGTAAAGTTAGAATCTTTTCACATAGATTCATCTGAAGAGGAAACACCAAAAATATGTGTGGCCTCTGACTCAAATCATCTTCCACTTGGTTCACTGTTCCCTTTATGTAAATAATCTCAAAGTCGTACTCGTTAAGAAATTCCAACCAACGCCGTTGTCGCGCGTTCAGGTTGCTTTGCATAAAAATGTGTTGTAGTCCACAATGATCAGTGTTTAGTTCAAATTTTCATCCAAAAAGGTAGTGTCTCCAAACCTTCAAGGCATATACGATGGCTAATAACTCCAAATCATGCGTCGCGTGGCTCTCCTGATGCCTTCTCAGTTTCCTCGAAATGTAAGCAATCACTTGTCTGTATTGCATCAAGAATCCGCCTAAACCTTCCTTGGATGCATCTGTGCATACCAAGAAGTTTGCATCCATGTCAGGGACCTTTAGTATCGACATTTTTTTCAACAACTCCTTAAGCCTCTGAAATTATTCCGTGCATTTCTCAGTCCAAACAAACTTCTTGTTTTTCTTCTGCAATTCCATGATCAGATTTGCTATCTTTGAAAATACCTCGACAAAATGTCAATAGTATCTTGCTAAACCCATAAAGCTACGCACTTCCGTGACATTCATCGTTGCAGGACATTCCATAATAGCCTCGACCTTAGCTAGATCCATGACGATGCCTTCACCAGAGATGACATGCCCTAAGTAGTGATTCCTCGAGTGATAAAAAGAGAATTTGGAGAATTTCCCATACAATTTGTGCTCTCGCAGACACTGTAGTACCAAGTGTAAGTGCTCGTCATGCTCCTCTGGCATACGAGAGTAAGTCAAAATATCGTCAATTAACACTTGGAAAAACTTGTCCAAGTACTCGTGGAACACCCCATTCATCAAACTCATAAATACCTTGGGGGCGTTTGTCAGTCCAAACGGTAAAACAATAAATTCGTAATGTCCAAACCTCGTCTTAAAAGAAGTCTTAGGGACATCATCCTCCTTGATCCGCAACTGGTGATACCCTGATCACAAATCGATTTTGGAGAACACTGTCGCACCCTTCATTTGATCGAACAGATCATCAATTATCGGCAAGGGATATTGATTCTTGATCGTGGCCTTGTTCATTTGACAATAGTCAATGAAAAGCCTCCACAATCCATCCTTCTTTCATATGAAAATGACAGGTGCACTCCACGGTGACATGCTAGGACCTATCAGTCCGAGGTCCTACAACTCCTTCAATTGTATTTTTAACTCTTGTAACTCCGGGGTCGACATCCGATAAGGTGTTCTTGCTATTGGTTCACTCCCTAGTTTTAAGTCTATGGTAAAATCCAATTTCCTCTCTGGCGAAATCCCAGGTAACTCCTCTGGAAACACCTCTGCAAACTCTCTCACCACCAGAAGGTGTTTCAGACCTTCTTCTACTCCCTTCTCGTTTAACGCAAGGATCGCATAAATCTTGCACCCCTTGCATATAATTTTCTGTAACTGTAAGGAAGAGGCGAACCTCAGGGAAACTCCCTGGTTCCTTCCTACAATCACACGACTCTGTCCCTCGTCATCGACCAAGATCAACCATTTCATCTTACAGTTGAGTATCACCTCATGCGATTCCAACCAATCCATACCAATCATGACATCATAAGATCCTAATATCGTGACATATAGGGTGGCCCTTGTGACAAACTCTCCCAGGTTAAGGTCACAACTCGTAACCTTTCCTCCAACCTTCTTTTTGGCTCTTGAATCCATCTGCACGAAGCTAAACTCATTCTATTCAACTGCCTTTACCTTAATCCTTTTTAGCACTACACCAGAAATGAAACTCTCAATAGCACCGGGATCTATCAAAATACTAAGGGTCTGGTCAGTGAAAATACCTGACATCTTCAGCATAGTCGATTGGTGCTTTTCCTGGTAGTTATTCACTTCTTCATGAATCCGATGGGCCTTTCCCATATCTCCCATGGTAGTGGGACTGGCTGATATGGATGCTCTAGTCCTCTCCACAGGGCAGTCACGCTGGTAGTGTGGCTCCCCACACATCCAACACCCCTTCTTCGGCCCAGTAGTCTTGGTACCCAAAGTAGAAGATGACGACCCACCGGCCTCGAACCCTGGTCTATTTTGCTGAACAAGCCTAAACTGTTGCTGCTACGGGTGATGCTGCTACTGATGCGGTTGTCCCTGATAAGGTGTCCACTGCTGAGGCAGCGGTCGCCGGGGTGTAGTGAAAGTGGATCCCCTCTGGAAGCCACAATATCCCGGCGTATGTCTCGCTGGTGTTTGGTGCTACTAAGTTCCATATGAAACCTACCCTGTTGGTCTCATTGGAGTCCTGGTCTGACTCCCACTGTTAAGCTCATCCTCAGCTATGAGGGCCTTCTGGACAACATCGTGCAAGGTTTGAGGCATCAAAATCCTAACCTTTTCACACAGGCTTCCGTTAAGGCCGAAAATGAATCTATTGACCTTAAGTTTCTCTGTGTTAAGGTGCGGAGAATACCGGAGAAGCTCCATATAACGGGCCTCGTACTCTAGCATCGTACGACCTCCCTATCATAAGGAGTTGAAATCATTGAGCTAAAACTCAATGAATTCCTCTGGAAGGTACCTCTCTCGGCACCATTCCTCGAATAGTTCCCATGACACATCTTCGACGACCATGTTCAACTGTGGTAGGAGCGTCTTCCACCATAGAAGAGCGCTCCCCTTCAGTTGAAAGACCGCCTGGAAAACCTTCATGTTGGAGGTATAATCGTGAAGTGTGAAGCACATCGCCATGTTCTCCAACCATGCCTCAGTGAGTGCACCATCCGGGGCACCAAAGAACTTGGGAAATTTGACCTTCTCGAGTTCGCGGTGAATTCTACGAGTACCAACCGGAGCGCTTGGTGGAACCTCAGCGGGTGTTGGTGCTCTGGCCTCATCTCTGTCCAAATGGATGATTAGTGCCTTAGACATGTACTGAAAATATCTCATCATCCTGATAACATCGCCAACTGCTATCTTCTCCTATCCGAGAACCTTCTCATCTCCCTGGGGGTCAGACCCCTTAGGTGTGGAGGCTACTAGAGGCATTGTAGCAACAATATAATCAAATCATGTCAATGAAAGTCGTAGCGATCCCAGGTCATGGGTTGAACCCGCTCTAATACCATATGTAAAGAACCTCCTCATTACGATGACCAACCTCTTAACAAGTGCAAATTGTTTTTTTTTTTTTTGTGTGTGTGTGTATCAGGATAATAAATACATTTGACTCTGTGTTTCCATACGACAATGAAGATGGCACGTGCAACTGCAATAACAACATAACGATCTAAGATGCACATCAAGCATCCGAAATCAAAGGGAGACAAACAATCGATGAGAATAAAAGACTAACTAGTTGCCCATCCTACCCTACAATGGTTAGGACCTCCAAGACACATAAGCAATGCTCAAGCCCAAGTTCCCATCGATTTTAACCATTTAAGGTCTCAGGGTTGGTGACTATTCTGAGAAACAAGGAGGTGTCTACATCCCGCCCGACACAAGCAGACCAAGCCTACTAAGCTAAGACATAACCATCAAGATTGCAATAAAAAAGGTTATCTACATTAAGGCAAATTGTATTAGTGAAACATTATTAACCCATTAATTTACTCACTACTATTACAGTATTGCTTGGGAAGTGTACATTTCTTCTAATTTCATGATAAAGACAATTAATATAAAGCGATTAAGGAAATTAACACAGTCTAATCCAACCTCCAATACAAGCCCAACTTCGCACGTCTAAAGTGCATAATGACATTAAGACGAAATATAAATTAGTCTTAGAACTAACTTGTTTGTGCAATTTTGATCTTACAAATGTCATCATCGTACCATCTAAATCAACCGGCCTTAAAATATTATTGTTTTCTAAAAGTATTTTGTTTTCAGGTTGATATCTAAAAATCATGTCAACAAATACACACAACTATGTCCCAAGAAGTAGATTATCTACATCATATCCACTTTTATCCAAATTCCTCTTCCCATATTATAATAATAATAATTTATTATTATTGATAAAGGCACTTCATTGTTTAATCATTAAAACTTAACCATCTCCTAAACCTATGAGGATGTCTAAACCAAGTCTCTAAAGTAATCATTCTCTTCATCCACTCTTGTACAAATAAAATTCTACCCTATGATGGTTCATGTACATTATTGGTTCACCACATAACATAATAGAAGGATAAAATTAAAAAAAAGGATATTATTATTTAAAAGAAAAGAAGAAAAGGGAAACTAAATTAAAAGTTAAATGAAACTAGGCAACCTTCTGACTGTATCTTGACATCTATACTTATTGTAACATGTTCGAATGGTTGTAGTATGTTCAAATAAAATAAGATATACAGGCATCCAATTATATTAAAACCATGCCCATTTTACATTAACCATATTCAAATTATATTTAGTACAATGCCCACTAAGACAATACCCACTAAACAATTATTAAAACTATACAAACTATATTAAACAATACTAGCTAAGATTTTATATTAAGACAATTTCTTTTTATCCAATTTTAGATAGATGGTTAGATTATTAGATACGCAAGTAATCATGATGCCATTGTTGATCTATAAGGAGTGATATACATCCAAAATTTGACTGTCATGTAGCCTTACCAAAATAATATAAAAAAAAATGATTAAAAGAGACTGTAATATAAGAAATATCAAGGGAGCGGATAGTAATATCAATAATTTATATTGAAATTTTTTAATAACTATGAAATCACCATAATGAAGACACTCTTCCTCTTGAAAAATTATAACCGTCGATATGGGAGACTACATGCACGTCTTATTTACATTGATGGAAAAAGGAAAATCATTAAAAGTTCCTTGTTAAATCTACAGGTAGCTATAATTTATGAGGCGCAATCAACTCATTGACACCTAAATTCTAGTTTTAACCCAATGCCTTTCTTTCACTAGCCATTCACCTTATTAAGGCATAAACTAAAAACATGAGGAAAGTTGCAGTTAGCCATTAACACGGTGGCTGTGAGAGGCGCTAACAAGGAGTAGAATTAGTGACTACCAGGTCACGACCACCAAGTAATAAAAGGAAAATAAAACAAAGGCAACTAAATTGGTGCCAGATAATTAAAGGATTTGAGTGCATGCCGGAATTCAAGAATCAATTTGGCAACTCTCAAATTGACATCTTCCAAAAACCAATAATCAAATCAGCGACTGTCGAGTTGGCAATCTATCCTGGCAACATCCTAGGAAACCCTCTCACAGTCGTACTTAACACGACTGCTGAGGTAAAGGCTCAGGCAATCGCTTATACAATTCACAGGGGAAGGGTGCAGGCAACATTTACAGAGATGCGCACTTACGTTTGCAGAGGCGAAAGGGTATGATATTCATACAGTATGTAGGGTCAAACGTAGATGGTTTTTATTGTACTAGCAGAGGCAAATGAAATAGTTTCAACACAGGTTGCAGGGCGAAATTAGATGGTTTTTATTGCAGTGGCAGAGGCAAAATGAAATGGGTTTAAAAGGAATCGCTTCATGCTTTTAAATCAAGATACAAAACCTTCACTGTATGATACAACTTTGATGCCGATCGTAGCATACACCTTCAACAATTGATGCATCGTTTAGAAGGATGGACTCTTGGAATGATTTAGAGATTGTGATGAAAATCTGTAGGGAATTTGAAAAATAGAAGCATAAATCCCCTTATTCCAGACGTTGCCTCCAACCTCACTGTGCATGGTTGTCCAGACATACACGACTTCAAGAATTTCAACTAATTTTAAACATTAAATGTGTTACCGTCAATCGGACATTTACAACATTTAGACAAGAATTTATAAACATAAAACACATTATATGAATTTTAAACATAAAAATACACTACATAAAATCACATTACTTAAATTCCAACATAGAATGCATTACAGTCAATTCAGACAATTAATGCATTTCAGACATGTAAATTCTGTCAAAAACTCAGAGATATAGCTTCAGGATTCGACTCGGACATATAAATTCCGTCATAAAAATCAAGCAGGATAGAGGAACGAATTTCTGTGCAACCGTATCCAAATACGAACACAAATAATCACACCAATACACTGAATTTCTGTGATAAATTCCTAATGCAAGACGGTTAAATCCGTAGTTGAGAGGTGAAATAAAATGCAGGGTGGAATCGCAAAGGAGCGCATTATACTCAGAGACCATCAAGAAAACAACATAACCCAAACCAATTGCAATCAATTTCAGATCCTAGCATAAGTCTGAATGCATTCTACTCTACAAATGAAAAATCATACCGTTGGCTTATCGCCTGCCTCGAATGACGTTCGTGGGCTCTGTGCCACTCCCTCTCGCCGACCATCGATACTACACCAATACCTCATAGCCAATGCTAGGGTACTCTTCTTCCGCCTTAGCCCCCCGAGCCACAAAGGGGCCACACACTATCCAGATGGTACGCCTAGCTCCCAACTTGCCTCGCAAGGCGAGCTACCACTCCTCTCTGAGCTTGGAAATCCCAACTCCCACAAGTAAATCAGTCAAGTCACGAATCCGATAGTGTAATGTTACGCTAACAGTTCATCCCCTTCTTCCTTCTCCTCCTTCTCTTTTATAGAATTTTAGAACTTCCATTTTCCCCTAAATCTCATTAAATTTTAAGTTTTAAAAAAAATCTTCTAAAACTTTTCCTTCATATAAGTGTCACCCATCCCTCACTTTCCTCCAATAATTATTTTCTTTAATTTATTAATTGCCTCATTTCCCTCACCCTCTAGAGTTACTCCTAAATTTACTCCTACATGTCCCTAGATTCCCTTACAGGTTTTAAAGACTTTCCCTAAAATGAAGTTGCTAATTTAGTTCAATCTAGAAGGTTCTTAATTGTAGATTCTTTATTAAGTTGACCTCTCACTTTTTACCATAAGTTCCCATCTTTCCCTTTTTAGGTTACCTCCATCCCCTAGCTTCCTAAATTTTATAATTTCCCTCTTTCCCCTTTTTATTAGAGCTAAAAAAGGCAATTTCAGTTTAACCCCTTTTCCCTTTTATTATTAAATCAACATCTTTTAAGACTATATAAAGTTAAAAATAATTAATTTCTTCTTTATATATATATTTTTTATCCACCGATTTTATTTAATTTCTTACTCTCTTCATTTTACCCCAAAATTTATGAAGACCAAATTATTACGTAAGGGGTTTTTATTTTAATTTTATTATTATAATTTTATAGAGATATTTTCTCAAGGGTAGACAAAATCTTACCCCTAGCAAAGTTTTTAGACTTAGGACTTAGATTCAGAACTGGGCGGCATTTAATTAGGGGAGTTGTTTTAAAATTTCTTAAAGTGTTGATTATCTTAGGGCCATCTAGGTTCGTTCCTTTATCATCATCAACGTGACGTGCCCTTCAGGATGCACTATGTGCTCCAAGGGTGCCACTCGCCTCTTTTGTTTCTTTGTGTGATGTGCCCTTCAAGACGCACTACATGATCCAAGGGTGCCACTCGCCTCTTGTGTTTCTTTTGCATGACATTCTTTTCAGGACGCACCATGTGCTCCAAGGGTGCCACTCACCTCTTGAATTATTGGTAGACATCAATAACCCTTGGAGTGAACACTCTGCCAGATGAACTTGTGGGAGACTAAGGGCTTCTAAGGAATAAGGCCCCTGCCTTATTGCGTGCCCCTTATAATCATCGTGAGTGACTGTCGCAGTCTTCCCTCATGGCATCGTGGGTATTCTTGAACTAGGTAATCGTTAACCTACAGTTCGAGCCACGATGGGAGTGCTATAAGGCTATGGCACGACTTTTGTCCACACCTCTCCCTCAACCTCTTTGGTAGTCATGTGTGTGGCCCCTTTACTCCTTATGTGAGTCTGATCGGAAATCTATTGTCAGCCTGCATCATCAGCAAATCATGTCAGATCATGTCCACATCATATCATCTAATTAAATGTACCAACATCACAGTAAAACAATCGAACCCCAATAGCACACTCCCTGAATCGATCTGGAGTCCAAGGGGTTCCAACGATGCCTCTGCATCCTCCAGGTCCAAAACCCTGCACACTCAGTAAAACCGAGTCAATAGCACCTATCTATGTCAATGTAGTACAACAACATGTCATCTACCCATAATACATCATAATCAATGTCAAATGTTTTAATAGCATAATAATCTGGATCACTTGCGAGCAAGTGTCCTCAATGAATAAGTTCGCTCAGTGTGATAGAGCAGGATGTTACACCAAAAAAGTGTCGTAATACAACTCAAACTCTACATGATAACGACAACAACACGTGTCACGGACAGTGATGTGTCTAACAAACCATGGTTTTTGTTGCACAAATGTATTGATGGAAATTTTAATTTTTGTGTGCTCTTCTTTGAACTTATTAAATAACTCTATTTGTGTCATTGGAAATATATGTTTTGGATGTTATTCATATTGATTTCATTCTATTCTTCGTGGCAACACATCCCTTGTATGTGGTGAAACACAAGATTCTTCCAATGAACAATTACGAGCCAATTATTTAACATTTTTTGCATGTGTATCTTTGTAGGGTTGTCTAGAAATCACTTTCCAACAATCCAATTCATCATATAAATCTATTTGGCAATGAAAATTTCTATGTTTGTGCAATGTTTTTCTTCACGTTCCCATCATTTTTTCCATGTGTCGTGTTAAACGATCTTTTATATTTCTCCCTGAAACAATTGTTGTTTGTAACGTTCTACATGCAACACAGACATCTTCTTTTTGAGATTTTCCAAAAGATTTTAATACACTAGTTATATTGTTAAAGACATTATGTTGCGCCTTTGTATCCCTTGTCAACTTTTGAATATCCAATAATGATGTAGCTTCTTTTAATTTTCTTGACTTCAATAGACAATGTAAAAGTTGAGATTGTATCGTTACTGATTCATCTTTGAAAAAAGTATTATACATATTCTTAGTTCGATATCTTATATAATGCTTAGCTTTTTTCTTCTCAAATTTGTCAGTATCAACATTTTCAAATATTTCATCATGAATGTTGATAGATTCTCCTGCATATTTCAATTTAATGTTTATATTAAAAAACATAACCCAAAAACAAATTCACTAAGTTATATATACTTGAGTGTTCATCTTGTATTAATCTAAATTTATGTACATACCTATAGGTGATTCTTCTTCTGCTTCAATTTCGGTTTCAACGTCTTTTGCTTCAATTTTGGTTTCAACAACTTCTTCGACATGATGAGACAAATCTATTTATGTTTCTTGAAAAACATCAAATTGTAATTAAAATCAATTATATTATTTACAATATTTTAAATTTGAATTCTATATTTGATTTCAGGGCTTGGCTCTCTTAGTAACTAAATTTGATAATTTCCAACAAAACATGAACCGCACAGAAAGCACATTGGTCCAACATTTGGATGAGTATCATGAAACCAGTAGAAGGGGACAGGATGAAATCTGTGAAACCTTGAAGAAAGTTGACGAGAATCTACAGAAGATGAATGAGAACCAAACGAGGATAACTGACCTTCTGATGCAAGTAACCCATCGAGGCAAAGATCCTGATACGTATGGGAAAAAGGAGGCTGGAGGGTCTGGTGGAACCCATGAGGAAGACAGATATAACCTGGAGAAATCACCAGGATCCGAAGGAAGTCTTGGAGGTGGCACATTCCATGGGCAGATGGGTAGCAGGGCAAATCATAGGCCATACATGCCAGTGTTCACAGATGAACCACTAGGTCAACACTCAGGTAGTAGAGCTAACCCTAGACCATACATGCCCACATTTACAGATGAACAAGAGCATCATGAACAGGTTGAATATTTTGTGGCACAATTAGCTAGGAGTACCCGGGAATACTACAGCTTGGATATGAAAGTTCAAAGATAGATGTCCCTAGACCAGTATTGTCAACTCAGGTTCAGAAACCAGCCGAGGACGAACCACAGGGGCAGCTTTGAGTTTGA
>JZKD02S2338190.1:243126-279912 GCA_000966675.3 Picea glauca
TCTTTTATCAACAGGATCCTCCCCAGTGGAGTCTTTGAACGTGGAGTCGCCAGATAGAAAATTACAACCAGGTGAATGTCCAGGCTTTGTCTATCATCAAAGTTGGATCTGTGTCATGTCCCAAGGAAGTTGAGCTTCAATCTCCTCTCCCCGACAATGGCGCCAATTTGTTATCACTCCAAGAAACCCTTTGTGGTTGTAGACCAAAGGTGCTTGGTAACTTCAAGTAAAAATGTTTTTTGTGTTTTGTGTAGATTGATCAGTGGGATAACTCAATTCAAACATGGTATTCAGAYAGTCAAGATGATAAACAAATGAACCAGTTCTCTCATGGATTGATAATCAGTAAATAAATTTAAGTGGGCGAAGAACAAATTGCTCATAAACCAGTACACAATGTAGGGTCTAATAAGCAATGAAGAAACTATTTATCAAGATATGAGCCAAATAATGAGATAACATTCATTCAAGGCTAGACAACTCAGATAAAAGTACAGAAAGAAGGTGGAAAACTGATATCAAAAGAGAAAGAAAACGGTGATTTAGTATTAGCATCAATAGGCCTGTTACATATGATATTCTGTATCCAAAAACTGACTCCCTCTTAGTCTTCATAATGTAGATTTATAGCTTTTACAAGATGTTCTCAGATCCTAAAAATGTGGATCAGATCAGCTAAAAATAGTAAGTCAAAATCAGATTGTAAAAGATGAGGGATGATCCCCAAAGTGAGGTCAATCCCAGATTTCTCTCTTGTTGATTGCTGATGTAGTGTTGGATAACCTCCCAAGGCTGGATGCTGACTCTCCAAGAGAGAGAAATTCGAATTTGATGAGCTGTTCTATTCATTCCTAATACTCTGCCTTCAAAAATGACCAAAACTTAACCAAAGACTCCTTTTTTGACTTGTCTTTCCCAAAATAGCCTTTGGATTTGATGGAATAATCCACCACCTGTCTAATCCAAAAGGTTTCATCTGCTTTTAATTTGAAAATTCTAGATCTGGGCGAAAATTGTAACATTCTGGCCGTTAAAGGCTTTCCAGAGCGCATAGCCCATAAAAAATGCTCTTGCACTGTTGAAAGTCGCGACTTTCAACAGCTAACGGGTCATAAAATATCGATTTGCACTGTTGAAAGCGGGCATATTTTCAAAATCGAATTTCTTGGTCATAGAAAATTTGTTTTTCATGTATGAATAGTCGATCGACATCTAGAGAATCTAAGCTATCCAATGGTGTTTTTAGATATTCATTTGGATCTCGGGAAAGGATTGAAAAGTTCCCTGCAAGTTTAAGTGTCATTCTTTCCATTTGCAATTCAAAGCTGTAAACGGTCCTTTGTGTCTTAGATGGTATGCCTGGTGGCCATTTTCTTCCATAAACTGCTGCTCTTTAATCTTCATTGTATTTCCATCTGAAGTTTATCCTCCACTTGGCCATTTAATCTATACAAATTGTGTATATCTACAGTGCTTCCAGATCTTCCTCCATGCACCCCATTGATATCAGATCTTGAATCCATGCTAACAGCATCAACTGCTGATGCAGTAGCAGGATCATCAAATGAATCAATCAGAGTATTGGTGTCAATATAAATGCCAGCCATGGATGGAAACATAGGATTGATTGGATACCAATCCATGCCATAGTTTGGAATGCATACATTTGTAAGATGAGCATTCTGATAGTGTTCAGTAAATCTGTTTGATGACATGTTTAAGCGTGACTAAGCAGCAGAAAGTTCTTCATTTTCATTTATGCTTGAAGAAACCACATTATATGTGTTAGTGAAAGCAATATTTTAATTGTCATCCATTCCAAGTCTTCCTGAATAGATCCACGAAGTTTTTTGGCCTGCTGCCCAATCTTCCAGGTGACAAGCCAGAAATTAGCAGGGTAATTATTTCCTCCTTTCTCTTTTCTTGGGATTCCTTTAGACAAAATAAAATGCCATTGATCTACTGTCAACAAAACTTGCAAAACCCTGTAGCTTGATGAAAATCTCCTTAAATCGAGTCTTAGTTGGAAATGTTTGACTTGGCTGAGCGCATGGCTATAAATTTGTTGTTTGAAAACAAACCGTACATGCAAGATTTTTTCAGATTACTTGATGCGTGATCTCTTGTTCTTTGTAATCTTGGGCACTTGGCATGTATAATGATACGCATTAACATTAGCACCCTAGAATTTGACACCTTTACATTTGCAAACTGAAAACCCGACTGAGATCTTTTGAGAACACCTGTGCAACCCATTTTAAACTCGGAATCTGGACATTCAACATTTTTGTTAATGTTTCTTACAAAGAGAGTACGGGCAAGGATAGTATGATTTATAACCTCTTTTACATTAGGGAGGGAAATATCAAATAAACAATTCCCTGAAGCATTGATGAATGCAACAACAAATCATCACTGAATGGACATCTCTTTTAATGATAAGATTTGGAATGATCTATATCCATTTGCAAGGTGGAAAAGTGTTGTGTCAGTCAAAAGAGAAATGTTGCTCAGAATGAGAACATTCAGTGCACAACAAACAACCCGTGGGAAACGCCTTTGTCAACTGTTCGCTTGCCACTTTCACCAGAACGCGACTCTGTGGAAAATCCCTGTTAGCTGCAGAAAGTATGCACTTTCAACAGCGCACCACTATTTAAAAAACACTCATTAGCTGTGGAAAGTATGCGCTTTCAACAGCGCGTGACCTTTGAAACTGATTGTTGGACATTTTGAAATTCACCACTTTCGACAGCGCACATACTTATGAGAAGCACTCCTTAGCTGCTGAAAGTCACCACTTTCCACAACTAACACTCAACTTTTGGACACACGTTAGCTGTTGAAAGTGAATTATGCAAATTTTGAAAAGAAGACTTTATGGATCATATTATTTTCTAAGACCAAAACCAAAACCTAAGTTTTGCAGCTAAAAAGACTCAAAAATGAATTGAGGCAACAACCGATAGCCATGCTATCCACCACAAAACTCGACTAAAATGACGGTTTTATTTTGGGAGATAAAAAAATCTAACATCTCTTTGACTTTGAAAATCAAACTATCATTGTATTGGACAAGTACAACTAAGGGTATCATATTAAATATTTTTTTCCACAATATTAATCATATTTAATATAGGTTCATCTTTTTTATTAAATTGAGCAAAGTAGGTTTATAATCTAAATTTTAAATCATGATTTTAAATTACATAAAATTGTACCAAATTTTATTTAAAAGAAGGGATAAAAAATGTCTCATTTAATTTTAAAATTATAAATTATAAAAAAAATTGAATTCACTAGATTCTATTCTAAGCTTAACGATTAATCTTACAAGTTCAAACTTTCCACTAATAAAAATATTCTTATATTTATTTTTAATTTATTTTTCTTATCTCAATTCCATAATGAAAAGGAATTCTGTACTCAGCATTTGTATATATATTTCCAAGATTGAAAAACTTTCTCATTATCAATAATATTTTATTTTTTTAATAATAAAATAATATATTTATTATTGATGGACAATCATTATCTAGATTGCAGATTTTTTCCATTCTACAAATATAGATATATGGAGTAAAGTGAACTGAATTCAAGGCTTGATTTTGATCAGTGTCAATTAGATAAATGAAATCAAGGTTTGATTTTGATCAGTGTTAATTAGATAAATGAAATGTGCAATCCAGTTAAGTAAAATACAGGTTCATTGAAATGGATAATTTTGTAGATAAATGAAATCTGCAATTTAGATAAATGAAATCTGCAATCTATTTAAGCTCAAGTTCATTGATATGGACAATTTTGCTTAGTATTAATTAGATAAACCGAGTATGCAATATAGTTAAGTTCTAATTGATTGATGTGGACAAATTTGATAACAAATCATGTTTCAATATTTACATATTAACCGAGTATGCAATATAGTTAAGTTCTAATTGATTGATGTGGACAAATTTGATAACAAATCATGTTTCAATATTTACATATTAAATGTTCTATTAATAATTCAATAATAATAGAGGTAAGTTTGAGTTCATTGATGTGGACAAATTTGATAACAATTTAGTGGTAGGCTACACAAAAATCAAACAAATCATGTTTCAATATTTACATATTAAATGGTCTATTAATAATTGAAAAATAGATTTGTTAATATGCTAAACCTAAGTGTCATTTGAAAGACAAAATCTGAATGCAGAAGCAAGAAAGTAACAGAACAGAACGAATAAATGGAAGACAGTGACACTGATACAAAAGTTGGTGCAAATAGCCAAGAAAACAATTACGGATTGGTGTGTCAAGGCATCTTCAATTTGTTTGGTACATGTTATTTAAGTGTGACACTCTAGTGTATCTTAGCCATGAAAGCCACGAGAAGATCTTTCGTGAGGCTCCCAACTCCGAGATCTCCTCAATACAACATACCAGATGACTCCATGACAACCCTAATTTACTCCTTATTCCGAGAAAGACGATAGACAGATAATATCATTGTGAAAAATGGTGAACAAGGACCATATGATCGTAACGTACCAGCTGTCATAGTGGAGTTGATGTAGAAGAGATTTCCTGGTACGATTACCTCCTTTGGATATGGAAGGGACACTGCAATGACTTTGCATTATATTCTGCAGATAATAATACAAGAAGACTATGTAACAGGCTTAGAGGAAGACCTTTGCGACACGTACAGAAGTCAAGTAACTTGCAAAACCTGTGGCGCTAGATCAGGTTGACGATGAGCACAAAGGAGAGGATTTTGACCTTCTCTACATTCTGGGTGGACAAAGGAGAGGATTTTGACCTTCTCTACTACCTCACAGAAGGTAAATTTGAAGATAAAGATATGGCTGACAATAGCACCAGATTTTTAACATCACATCATATGTTCAACTTTACAGAAAGAATTAGCGCATTTAATCTTGATGTAGAAGTCAGCAAGATTCATAACAGATAACACATAACAGTGCACACATAACAGATAACACATAACAGTGCGCATTTAATATTGATGTAGAAGTCAGCAAGATTCATGTGATAAGGTCTACCATGTAAGCTATCGAACTACGATTTGCAGTTTTCCGTGTACTTTGATTTTGGATTGATGCTGCATCTCGATTTTTTGGATCTCAGTCAACAGATGGAACCACAACGTAGTAGTGGGGCTGGGAATTGTAAATATAAGCTTTTGGATCTCAGTCAACAGATGGAACCACAACGTAGTAGTGGGGCTGGGAATTGTAAATATAAGCTGGTAGTAGTTGAGGCTGCAGTCGATAATGGAGAGCATGCTATCTCATACGTAAGAGCTTCAAAGTATGTGAACCGAAATGGTATTGATATGGAGAACATTTGGTATGAAATCAACGACCATGAGATCAAATTAGTACCGTTTCCAGAACTGTTCAAACCAACATACCTCTCCCTTATACTAATCTATGAGCAGATAAACTCTTGAACTATTTCTTAGTTGTGAAAATCATATTTCTCATTGCAGATCTAGTTATTTTGAAATGGCAAAATTATCTAAGTTGTGAAAATCATATTTCTCATTCGATATCTAGTTACTTTGAAATGGCAAAACTTATCTAGTTACTCTTGCAATGGAATATTTTTCCAAAATTTTGAAATTTCAGCATATCTAACTCAACATATCCCAACTTAAATAAATAAATAGAATCAATAATTTAAAGAGATTTCTTGGAATAACATGTTGTCAGCTAGCATTGTAATCATCATGCATCTTTTAAGGGTGTGCTGCATAAACATATTTCTCACTTAGCTGCTTGGCAACACTCTTCACCTAGAGCATATCCATACTCTATTCTAGGTTATGTGTGAGTCACAAACCTAGTGCAACTTTTGTATACTTAGACAATTTGCTAACACTCTTAACACTTAGTCATTTCAACATACACCCATGAAATGAAGACAACACTTGCTAAAAAAACCAGAGTTGTGCCTAACAATCAACTAAGTTTTATTATTATGAAACAATTAAAATATGAACACTATAGGCTCTATTTACAACTTTCGAAAAGTCACACGACTTGCCTCACCTCACCAAGACACACATACACATATTCATCACACGAAGACTCATCCACCCTAACAACTTTCACAACTCCTACACAGCACCCCAAACCTCCATCCACCATAAACTCATTGTCTCTTCTCTATCACAAGATTCTAGCTCATAGCTACCTGACTTAGACCTGCAACAAGACTTCCCCCATACTCAATCCAAAAGAATTTTGTGCCAACTTTATCCACAAAATCACCTCAAGGCAGAACAAGTCCTCCTATGTGGAGTGACTTGTCTCCTTTAGCATGGATGATTTTAGGGGCTAAATTTCGCTCATGGGCTAATTTTCCATGGTTTTTCCAAAAATGCTTAAAAAGTATTGGCCCAAATTATATAGGATAAAATTACTTTACCTTAAAAATCGCCAACATTTTAGAAAAAACATATAAAATCCTTAGAAATTTGAATATTTTTATAAAAATATCGTCAAACATTTATAGTTGGCATATGAAGGATTAGTAAGATTCGCCAAGGTTTCTGCATTTTAAAATAATTTTTCATCCTTAAAATCATTCATGTCCTTTAGGAAGCTCGCCTCTCTTCATCCAAGTCTCTCTCAGAGTCACATAGTTGATCTTGTTCTTCTTGTTATGAATATTTTCCTTTCTTGATTGTGCGTCCTTGTTCTCTTATATGGACTCCAAAGGCCATAATCGTGACCTGTGGTGTCCTTTCGGTGTGTCTCACCCCTTTGTGAACCACCATGCCCAAATGAATTGCCATTCACCTTCGTGGACTTGGTCACCCAAATGAGCCTATGCTCTGGTGCGACCCAAACTTGGTGCACTCGTCATGCTAATGTGCCCCAACCCATTTCGTTTTCTCCTTCTCTTGGTTTCTTCTGTCCCATTCTTTACCTCATTCTTGGGAAAGCCCCTTGACGCATCGGCATGCCCAAGGCACCCACTTTCCCAACTACTGCGAATCTTGGGTTTTGGAGAAACCCCAAGTTTCATCTCCTTGAGGACTTGGGAAAGGGTCTTTTCTCCCTTCTAGTTGAAGGCCTTATATCCTCCCCACCTCAATTCATTGTCTTCACCAACAACATCCACAATTTGTTTTATCTCTAACTCTTTGCTCGAACTCGTTCCCCTGACGTAACTAAGTCTGTACGAAACGCAAATTTTCATTCCAAGTGAAAACCTCACGTTTTTTCAAAGTGGAAACCCCATGTTTCGTTCCAAGTGAAAACCCCAAGTTTTGTCGAAGTGGAAACCCCAAGTTTCCAACTCACACTGCAATCATGTCCAACATATGAAACCATCCACACTTCGCTGCCCAAAGTTGTGTGCCACCAATCTGTCTGCTACATTGGAAAGACGTTTCTTCCCCAACTTTATCTGGAATGTCTAAATTGTCCCTATCCTACTATGATGATCACACTTTGTTCTATTATTGTTTCCTCAACTGCTACTACAACATCATGAAAAATGTCTATGTGTTGAACTCACGTGATCTTATTGTTGAAGCCAAAATTTGACCAACTCTATCATGTCTGTACACAATTATATCCTCAAGTCACATTGGTTGGGTGATCAATCCAACTTTCACATCCATTTCTTGAAATATGCATATGCATGCCTAAAATTAGTCTTTTTTGTTCGCATCTCTTTCACTCCATCCAAATCCAAAGACTAATGCAAGTGTCCACCCTTTCCTCACAAAGGATTTTATCATTTAATCTTCGTCAAGGATATCGTCCACAATGTCTAAGTGTTGCACTTCATACCTATTGGTGCATCTGTACTTTGACCCTCTTATCATATTATTGTTCTCACCCAATTCCTGAACTAGTTGAACGGTCAGTCCAACTGTAACATTCCTTTAGTCTATACACCTTCATGCACAAATTGGTCACTTCCTTTGGAAATTCATCTCATCTGCACAACAACCTCAAACTCTAAGGCAAGGTCGCCCCTCACTTTTCTACACTATGAAGTTAGCCAATATTCTACACACATTCTATATTGCATACAATTTTGTTTAGAGTCAATGGAAATCTGCATGCATATTATCTATGCACATCCAACCAACTCTTCCATTTTCATTTAAATTGTGATTAGGTCCAAAATTTTGGCTTCCTTGGCCAAATTCTCCCCATCTTCATATGTGTCTTTGTATATGAAACGTCCCATATGTTCCAAGAGCAGCACATCCAAATTGTCTTTGCCCCACTACTTTATCGCTTGGCCATGCTCCTATGTCTACCTCTATATGCCTAGGAATGGTTAGGCTTCACCCTCAACCATATTTCCTAATATAAGAGAAAAACCCATGTCCAAGTAATCTCTTCATGTTACGATCTTCATTTCCACACAATCCTCCAAACCAAAGCAAGTCCTCAACTTACCTCCTATCATTGAGTCACCTCTCTCCAACTCAACATCTGTGATGAGTGTGGCCAACACACTTACACTCTTCAAATGTCCCAAGTAATTTTCCAAAGTGCTCCAAGTAGAATGATTCACCTCAAAGAACTTCCATGCCTTAGGCACATTTGACACAATACTTTATCCAACCTCAACCAATGAACTGAACATATATCTTAGTCATAACACAACCATCCACAAGTCACTATTGTGTTTTCTGTCTCATCCAATGTCCTGTACCAAAGGTGAGAAAACACTACCCAAGTCACTTGGTCTACATTCTTCCCATTCACATTAACTCTCGAAAAATCTTGGTTGACTTCTTTATTAAATCCATCCATCTACTAGAAGCATCCAAACTATAGAATTGACATCGCAATTGTCAAGTCATCCCATGACCCAACAAATATTTCTAAGGCACCAACTCACTAAGGTATCTTATCCATCCTCTCAAACTTGGCATATCCATCCCTCACTCCCTAATTCAAACTTCCTCAAGCCAACTCCATCACTGCATCAAAATCTGCCTAAGTCCACCATTGGATTTATTGAAGCAGGTCACCCGAATCTCCCCGCACATTCACTCAAATCAAGGTGTCCCAAACTGCTACATGACTTCTTCGAATTTGCACCACTTGAGTGACCCTCAAGTGTGTCGATTTTCCCCGAGGAAATAGATTTCTCTTGAACCACCAAGTCATATGATTTCCCCTCCAAAGAACTCACCGCAACACTTAGGAAATGAAAGACCTCAAAACAAACCACACATTCCAACAACATCAATGGTTGCAACTGTGTTCTAAGTCTCTTGTCTTGCACCTTCACTTGCCCAAGCCGTCGACTCTCCGCATGAACTCCCCTCAATCACCGTTTGCAGCTACACAAACTTGCAAGCACATTCGTTATGATATATATATATATATATATATATATATATATATATATATATATATATATATATATATATATTTTTAAGCAATGTATATATGATGAATACGAAATTAGAGGTGCGGCTCTAAAAGAGGTTGTTATTTTTCCCAGTTTGGGTTTCCAAGGTAAAATATATATGTAATGTGTGTGCCTACCATTATATCTTTTATGTTTTATTAATAATCTATTTGCAGTAATTTATTGTGCAAGGTTAAAATATACATTGTCATCTTCACACCTTGATTGTTTTTTCCTCAAATCACCATGCACGCATTTTTCGAATGTTAATTCATATTGCCTCTAACTGATTTTCGTAACTCTGTGAATTGCTACCTCATATCAAGGTTGTGTTTAACACACTCATCCAACAAGACAACATGAATCAATTGTTGCTCTCGACGATGCACAACGAAGAGCTACCACGATAGAAGTGTGCCCAACCAACTTCCTTTCTACGAAGCTACTATAGGTCACATCAAGTTCTGCTTCTCACCCAAGTGCTTCCACTTGTTGCAACCCACAATTTCTTTGCTTTATGATCACTTCTACATTCACCCTCTATGACCACTTCTACAATCAATTATGTGGTTTGATATGCAACAATTCTTGCATTCGTCCACCCTGCCCAAGTTCTTTGTTCACCCACCGAAATCTACACTTCGTCTCATAAAGTTGGGAAAAAAGTTCTGGAACTTAGTTCTATCAAAAATCAAACCAACCAAGTATGTTCCAAGACTCCCTCTCTGATCAAATCTGTGGAAAGTCCTGCGATGATTCTTGTGATCACCCACCCTGTCTGAGTGCTTTGTTTCACCACAAAATTTTCTTTTGGTCTATACAATGTGTGCACCTAGATGAACTTCCACTGCAATGTCAATCAAAGCCTTTGTCGTAAGTGTAATGAAAATTCTCTGCAATGAACCATTTCACTCCATCAAACTATTCACCAAGTCTATGAACCTTCCCACTAAATTGTCTCCCCAACAAAATGCCTTCAAAGTTTTCCCTGGTTCCATATATCATCCCAATAGTGGTGAAGATCTCACTAACCTTCTTCAAAATATGTGACAAACAATATTTGATACCATCTATCGTCAATATAGTGGTGAAGAGATAACAACCCTTCTTCAAAATATACAACGAACAAACTCTAATATCATATGTCATGTCCCCACATTGTGCCTACTCGAATATTACAATCGTGCACCTCTTGAGAGTGTGAGACACCATGATATTTCACATTTGGTCACTTGGCAACACCAAGGATAATTTGTTCAGACTACGCCACTTCACCTAGAGCATATCCATACTATTTTCTAGGCTACGGGCGAGTCACACTCCTACTCTAGTGCAACACTTGTATACTTAGACAATTTGTTAACAATATTAACACTTAGTCATGTAAGCATACATCTATGAAATCAAGAGAAAATTTGTGACATAAACAAGAGACACATAGATATAGTGTGAGTGACACAAGATGTGCCTAACACCTGACTAATTCTTATTATTATGAAGCAGTTACTATATGAGAACCATATGCTTGTTTTACAACTTGAGCAGAGTCACACGGCTCATCTCACCTCACCAAGTCACCCGTACACAGATTAAACTGAGAAATTCAAAAATATCAATAAAGAAAATGTAATTGATATAAATAAATAAAAATAATCATTAAAAACAATCAATTGTTGTAGAGGAGTTTAAAAAATGGACAATTTAACATTATAAAATTAATAAATATAGAATTATTTTATTTTAACTTGAATTTTATCACTTAGTAATGTGGTAACAAAAAAACTTGAATTTTCTATTTCCTTCCATTTAATTTTACACATATCGTTAGTTTTTACATCAATGGTTTTAACTTTCTCATTATTAAATAGCATAGAAATAATGTATTTATCAATAGTTAGGGAAATGTGATTTGATCCAATGAAGACAAAAAGTGCATTAATTTCATGAAAGATAAAATTGATGAAGGTGGATTAATCCAATGAAAAATAAAATTGATGAAATTGCATATATCAAAAGTTAACATTACACAATTCTATTGTAATAGGGGTACTCTAAGAGGTTGAATCTAAAATTAGATTAAATTTTTATTATTATATTTATAGTTTTGTGTATTGACATAGGATATTAAAATCTCTAAATTGTAAAATACACCTATCTAATACTTATTATTTAAATGATAGTAAAATAATAATTTTAAATTAAATTATTATTTTAAAATAACTATAAAATAAAATATAACTTTTTATTGTTTAAATGTTTTATTTATTTATTTTATTGTTATTATTATTTAGAATATTAATAGGCAACCAAGCTTCATATCAAATTAGGGTGGGAAGAGTGTGAGACCTACCTCCCAACCACCTTCCAATCATTTAGGCAAACCACCTCTAAACCATTTAGGCAAACCACCTCAAATTTTTAGAATTTGATTGACATGGAGGTGGGATTTGATCCACTGATGTATGCATAGGTAATGAGGCCATATTTAATATAATCTCATATCTCGAGGTGACCCCATGGCTCATAAAAAAAATCGTCATGAAAATTGACCCTTGTTCAATGGTGAAAAACTCATCCTTTCGTTTTTCACCATTGGATCCAACCCCTTTGAGCGCAAATAATTTAGTTTTCATGAGCACAAAAGTTCAACCATTAAAACTGACCTTTGTGAGGAAAAGAGGTATACAACTGCCATGTTTGTAAATTATTTTTGACCATCATATATGTGTTATTGCAAAAAGATCTACATATATGTGTTATTGCAAAAAGATCTACATCACAGAGTTGGGATCATGACATCTCGTTGATCAATTGGCTCTCTATAGTGTGTTTGTTTCTCCTATCTCACTATGTAGTCTCGTTCTCTCTACCTTCATCATTGTTAACAAATTCACTCACACTCTCCATCCCATCAGCATTGACAACCCATAGTTGTGGTCTCGTAACCATGAACGACTTTTCAACGTGGCCTTTTTTTTCTCATGTCTAATTGGTCTTGATTTAATTTTTTTGATCATCGAGTCATCATGGTTAGTTAAAATTAGTCATCATGGTTAGTTAAAATTTATTTTTTTAAAGGAAGGATTAACTTTACAAGGATCCATAGATCTTTTGTTTAAAGACAATTTCGTTGTCCATTTCAATTGTGGTTTGCTAATTGTAATGTAGAGATTATCTCTACTTGAGTGATTTATTTTCTTATTTATGAATTTGTTAGATCTTGAAGACATCTTAAATCCTATTTGGGTGTATGTGATTGAGAGATTCTCTCAACAAATGGATTGAGTGAACAAGATAATAATTCTATCTTAAAAAAAAACTTAATGTCTTTATATGTGCCTCTGTTGATTGAATAAAGACATATAAAAAACAGGTTTTGTGTGTGAGCAATGCCTTCTTTCATATAAAAAACTTATTTATTGAATGCATATTTTTAAATCTCAAATTCAACTTTGATTGGCACATCATTTTTAATAAACAATGACAAGGGTTCAACAACACAGTTATGTTGTTACCTTCAACAAATGTGTTGACTGATTGCCTAAAGCATTGTTTTAACATCATGAAATACCAGAATTTGTAGTGTTATCCACCATCCTATGAAATGTTATTTCATTATTTTTGAGTAATTGATATGAATCACTATAAATCTATTTCATTCGGGATTTATCATGGGTCTAGAGGGATCAAATTCCTCTAAGTGTAAATCTTTTCTCAATTCTTTTTAATTTGAAAAAATATTTTACTTGAGAAATTTAATCCCTCTTAAAATATGATAAATTTAGAGTTAAAATGAGTCAATTAGAAAAAATTGAAATTAAAATGGATTAATATATATATATATATATAAAGAGACACACACAAATATATATATATATATATATATATATTTATATATAAAGAATTGACCCATTTTAACTCTATCTCTCTGGACAAATAAGAAAGTATGTAAACCTTCCATATAGAGCGCACAACAAATTCTAGTCATGCGAACAAGATAGAAGAAAAGAAGAAGTAATTCTATGTTTTTTTTTTTGTAATAAAGCATATGAATAAGAAAGATGCTCAAGTCTATGTAAGATTCAGTATGTTAATAAGTTTGTTGAAAGTTCTCTTGCGAATCTGTTAGCACAAAGAATCACAGAAGAAAAAGGCAGCATCTTCCGTTCTGGGGAGATTAGCATTGTTTCAAAAACATTCTCAACGATCTAATAGAGTTTGATGAAGTTTTGTTGTTTCTCTTTTGCTCGTCATTTCTTTGATTTGTCTTAATTCGTTTTGGGTTTTTTTCGAGCTGAGGAAAAATCGTGAAGATAAAACAATTTGCATTTTAGGAACATTTCTCTGTTGTGTTTAATTAGTTTTCTGGTTTTTGTGCTAAGGGAAAATCGTGAGGATAAAAGAATTTGCATTTTAGAAACATTTTTCTGATGTGCTTAATTCGTTTTGGGTTTTTGTGCTGTGCTTATTTCGTTTTTGGGAAACGTGAAGAAAAAACGAGTAACATTTTTTATTGTTCCAGCGAGTTAGAAGAGAGATTGCGCACCACAGGAACTGGTGCGCCTCTCTCTTTTCTCTGTATTTTCGTTAACCTGCGCATCCTGTCTTTGAGTGCCCTCCATGGTATGTCTGGCAGCGTGCAACACAAGAGATTAGTGCGCACGCTGAACAGAGAGGAAGTTCCCTATGTGTGTGGCCTCTTTTCTTAAAAAAAATGCCTAGAAGTCTGTCTCATCGTTTGGATTAGCCTTAGCGTGCACCTCTGGGTGATAGTGGATCATGTCCCTCTTCTCTAATCGTCGCCCTCCAATAGATCAATTTCTATCAGAACGTGTTCGGCACTTGGGACCATAACTTTATCCACCGGGACAATTGTTTTTTGGGGATCTACAACTGTAGAAACACACTTCTTCTCAGAATGTTCTGTTTCGGCATCACGGTCTCCTCCAAATTTTGACAATGCCTCCTCGACATGAAGCCTCCAGTGAGGACTCAACCCCAGAGACATCAAGCCCAGTGGAAAATTTGGCACTGGCACTTCAACAGTTTTTTCATCTTCAACAACGAAGACTTCCAGCAGGCATGCAGTTGGACACTCATTTTCAATTACCCAAGTTCGATGGTCAGATGCATGGCGAGACAGTGGATTCATGGATCTGTAGTCTCTCCACCAAAATCCTCTCCCGAGATGGAAGAGACTAGCAAATTACAAATCGATAGTCTCCAGCTCGAAGAAATCGCCCCAACTTGGTGGGACACACACTTATCAACCCTGCATTAATCGTCGAACTAAAAAATTCGCCCTCGACAAATGACTGCATTACATCTTGGGATCATTTCTGTCAAGCCCTGAGAGAATGCTTGTACCCACCAGGATATCTTCAGAATTTGCTAGAAAAATTGTTACAAATTCGGCAGCTGTACAATCAGTCGATACAAGCATACATCGATGTTTTCTCCAAGCTGCAACTACAACTCCAGATAAATGAACAAGGCCAATTATTGATAATCAAATTCAACTCTGGTTTAGTGCTATCGTTCCGGTGGGAGGTAGAACTTTTTGACAGTCCTTCTCTGGACAAAGACTTCTTACGCGCATTAGCAGTCGAAATAAAGATATCTCCACGCCCCAAATTCTCTACCTATCGCACCTCCACTAATAATCCATCCAATTCACCAAGGCAAACTCCTTCAACTTCATCTTCCACATCCAAACCTGCAGTTGGTGTACCTTTCAAAAAAGCAATTCCGACAATTCTTCAGACTGTCGTGCGCTAAAGAATATCCACACCAATAAGACCTTGATGGTTGAGATAACCACGACAGATTCTCCCGACTTAACATAAACCATATCCCTCGACAACCCCATAAAATTTGACCCTTATCTCATTCTAATGACCCAAACTCCACCAGGACGCAATAACATCCCCCTCTTCACCCACAACTGCCAAATCAAGACCAAATTAGCCACACCCATTCTCGACAATGGAAGTCAAAAGAATCGTATATCGCAAGATCTAGTACAACATATGAAACTCCCCACATCTCCACATCCTAACCCTTATCAACTGGGATGGGTTCAGAAACGGGGGTCGTGCATCATGATTTCTCGTTGTTGTGAGGTCACTTTCGCCATTTTCCCATTCCGTGATATTGTGAATTGCGACGTCTCTCCCTTAGAATGTGTCGACATCCTTCTTGGTCTTTCGAATCAACAAGACAAACATGTGTTGTATCACACTAAATCGAATCAATATCATGTTCGAAAGCATCACTCTGCTCATGTCTCTCTCTTTCTTACTGCCACTCTGATGTGGTTTGGCCCCTCCTTGGGGACCCTATCTAGCACCAATTTCAGTCTTCTTATTTCTCTTAGTCCACAGAGCAAGGTCCTCATCACCCTGGGAAATTTGTTGTTTTCCCGAAGACTCTGAGATTTATGTCATATCATCCTATATGAAATCATCCCAAAGTATTTCCCAAGTAGTCATAACCTCTTCAGAAAATATGCTTCGAACAAATGAAGCCCATGGTTCGGTAAATATATTAAAATTTGTCCTCACCATAAAGTCTTGTTCCACTATCTCTCCGATGGCTGGAAGCTCATCTCTAATCTGAGAGAATCTGCCAAGGAATGATGTAACCGACTCGAAATCAAGCATCTGAATGCTCCTGAGCTTTTCCTGCAGAACAATCTTTTGGTTCTTGTTTTGAATCTGGCAAAGCTTGCGTAAATACTCCCACATCTCGAATGCATAGTCTTTACCAGTCAAATTTGGAATGATGTGGTCTCTCGGCCCATTAAAAATAGTCATTTTCTTCTTGTTGTTCCTCTTCCTCAACTCTTCCACCAACATGGGAGTAGTGATAGGAGGAACAACAACGAGAGCATGAACTATATCCCATAGTTCAAGGTCCTCTAAGGTGAAAGTGATCATGGTCTTACAAAGGGACCAAGTGCTAGATTTGTCTATCCTATCCGTTGCCTGCATCTTCGACACCAAGATGGTTTTCCACTAAATCTCACACTGATGCTAAAGATGCACAAGAAAACTACCTCAGTCCTGACAACACGTGTGAAAAGAGGTAGTAGAACTACAACCTCAGTCCTAGAAAAACATGTGTGTTAAGAGTTTGTCCAAATTCAGCCTCACTCTTGTCCACGTAGGTGTGATAAGAGGTTTTCCACAAGTGTAAAAAATCAATTATGCAATTGTCAACAACTATTCCCACAAGCTATCCACAAACTTTGTCAACACGCTGTCTAATAATATTCCAATGAGTTGTCACAAAAATGTCCACTGAATGCACTAGAAATCAACAAGTCTTTTCCACCAAGGGCTCTCATACCATGAAGATAAATGAGGTACTATCAGGCTGCTAAAACGGATTTGTCTCTAATCAGATTTTGGCTCTAAGTTTTATCTTCCAGAAATTTCATTTGTTTCCTTTTAGGACAACAAACTCTTTGGTTACTTTCTGCTGATAATTTTATTTGTTAAGTGTCCTTTTGAGGTGACCTTGCAAGTGTTTTTCATACCAATGATTATAACATACAATATAACTCAAAACACATAACACTCCTCTCAATATTTACAACTCTAAATGTTGTTCTAACACTTTTAAGCGTGCATGAAATTGACACATATGTTTTATATATAGAAAAATTGAAGTGTATATATATAGACACTTGATATAAAAATATTTTTCTTATCATTCACATTGAAATATAATTTTTAAATGTCACTTGTCAAATCTATGTTGAGTATAGAAGGAATTACACATCTCCCTCACATTATGTTGTAAAAAGCACTTTTAATCGTAAGATGTATTTCCATTTGATAGTATAATGGTTGAATTTATTATTAGAACAATTTGGTCCTCTATAGCAATTCATAATTCCATTTCTATTTACCCACAACCAAACAAATTATTAAACATTTTTCTATTCAATTATGTTTTTAACTCATACTAAATTTGTAAGCGTAATTATAAAATTAATTATTATAATTAGATTTTCTCTTTTAATATGCTTACATAATTGAATCTTCTACATATTGATCTCTTTTTATGCATAGCCTCATTAAAAAATGGACACGATTAGTACATATGCTATTGATATATGCAAATAACATAATAATCTATCAATCATTGAAATCTATCTCCTTCAATCAACAACTCATCTTGTATTATATTTTTTAATCAAGCTGCATCAAGCAATGTAAGATATGTCATATAATTAACAACTCTTTTGTGTTGGGTAGGTGTTATATTATTTTCATGTGTGTGAGGAGTGTGTCAGATTTGAGGATTCCATCACCTGTAGTTTTGTGCGGATGTGTGCTCTAGGAGTTGCGTGAGGGGGGGTCCTAAGTGGGGCCAAAATTTCCCGCTGAACTCTATCTAGGAGACAGGGTTCGAGGCAGTGCCCCTAAAAAAAAATTGGGCGATTTTTGTTATTTTAGATTTTTTTGTTATTTTTAGCGGTTTTCTAAATTAATCCTTGATTAAGGGATTACGGTTTTGGTAGTTGCAGGATACCTAAAATATTGTATATATTGTATTGTGAATGGTGAAAATTAATACAATGAAGAGTTGAGAGGTGCAACGCCAAGAAAGGTTGGTTTTCTCTAGGTTAAGAGTTTGCATCATAAATTTCTATGTTCTATGTGTATGAGCCATTAATTAAATTTTGTTTTGCTTAAAAATTTGTGTGCATTTTTTTACTTCACAAGTTTAAAACTTATAATTTATATTATACTTTCTAATAATAAATATAATAAATTTAGTTTATTTACATGTATGAATCACAATAGTGACATCATTAACATATCTAATTTCATGTACAACATTCATTTAAGGAAGAAACTAACATGGAAGAACTTTCTAAATATAAGTCTTTATATTCACATAACCCTGAGTTCCTTCAAATAAGAAAATAAGAAAATCTTTCAAATTAAAAAAAGGAACAATCCCTACACTTGAACTAAATATAAGTTCTCAAATTAAATGATTAATACAATTCAATGAAGAAAGTATATAGAAAATGCTTACTTAAGGAAATGTGATCAACATATTGTATCTAATGATATTTTAAGTGATACAAACGAAACCTGGAAGGAATCCCTTGCAAAACAAATTTCTCATCGTGGTTCCTTCTAACAAAACTATTGTAATGCATCGTAAGTTGATAAAGGAAAACATGAGCACTACAATTGATGCAATCAAGTTATCTATGTGGATCCAAGTGTTGCACACTGTTTTCACCATTGTAGGGTATGTGCAAAGCTATAAGGTCTCGAAGAAATTTTCTCACATATTTCAAAAATAGTTAAGCAATTATCTAAAACGTGTATAATTTTAGGGATCAAAATTTATCTTAAAATGTAGAAACCTTGATTAAACTTACTAGTCCTTAACATGCAAATGATAAAATCCTGAAAGATCAATTTCCTAGATCCAATCTAGCAAAGTCTAATCAATGGGTGAGATTTAATCCAAAAATCTCCCTTAGAAAACCCACTTTCCTTAGGTTCCTTAGGTAAGTTGATAAAGGGAAACATGAGCACTACAATTGATGCACTCAAGTTATCTATGTGGATCCAAGTGTTGCGCATTGTTTTCACCATTGTAGGGTATGTGCAAACCTATAAGGTCTCAAAGAAATTTTCTCACATATTTCAAAAATAGCTAAGCAATTATCTAAAACATGGATAATTTTAGGGATCAAAATTTATCTTAAAATGTAGAAACCTTGATTAAACTTACTAGTCCTTAACATGCAAATGATAAAATCCTAAAAGATCAATTTCCTAGATCCAATATAGCCAAGTCTAATCAATGGGTGAGATTTAATCAAAAAATATCCCTTAGAAAACCTACTTTCCTTAGGTTCCCTTATGTCCTTTAACTCAGCCACAAATTTAATTAATGTCACTTTAATGAATTCAGTGACATATTTTATTTTTGACTTAAATCTCCTAAGTCAAAGTGAAATTAGAACATAAAGTAAAGTATTAAGGGTAATAGTCTCCCCCTTTCTATTTAAAGACTCACAAACACAAGGGGACCACTTTCCAAGGTACCCAAATCTCAACACTCCCTCTTATCGAGGAGATTTCCCTTCACCACCAATATCATCCCTACAGTGCACATGGTTGCCTACTAGAAAATACTCAATGAATATGGTTGTACCCTGATCATCAAAAGTAGTCTTTGACATAGATATCCTCAAGCAGCATGATCTATAGATGGAATTTCATCTCCACCTATCCAAGATCATCTAGATATTGGTATCATACCAAAGATCTCAACATTGGTCTCCCACCAAGGATTTGTACCTCTTGTCATATTGCCAAAAATCATTACTCTTGGAATCTCGCCAAGAGTCACTCTATTAGAATCTCACGAAGAGTTATTGTACTAGAATCTCACCAAGACTCTTCGCCTCTCGGCATCTCACCAACAGTATCTAGATTTGGGCATCTCACCAAGATCCTTAACTTGGCCTCTCACGAAGTGACTTTCACCTAAAGTGGATCCTAAAGATGATCTTCCCATCTCTATAGCCAAGTGAGGCTCAAGCCTCTATGGTGAGCCACTCCTCCTCATCATCAATGTCTGATGCTCTGAAGTTGCTACACCAACCCTCTGTCTGGGAAACTCTGAAACTGAAGTTGTCTCAGGTGGACCAGTCACCCCTGAGGATGGTGTCATCGAAAAATGAATCTGAGCTCCCTATGAATCACTACTCTGATTCAATAGGTCCTAGTAAAATTTGTCTTCCCACCTGATGCTAGATGGTGTAACAACTAACAAACAACTTATGAACACACACTCCCTCGCATATTGAGCGGTGAACTCAACCTCCTATGTTGTGGCTGCAGTATCATCCTGCTTCTTCTTCTTCTTCTTCTCAAGACATTTTCCTGCATAGTAACCCATATCTCCACAAGAAAAACATCTCATTGTGCTCATGTCTCTCTCTTTTCCACTGCCACTCTGATGTGGTTTGGCCCCTCCCTTGGGAACTTGTCTAGCACCTCTTTCTCTCTTCTTCTTTCTCTCAGTCCACAAAGCAAGGTCCTCATCACCCTGGGAAATTCATTATTGTCCTGAAGAATCTGAGATAAATCTCGTATCCTCCTGTACGAAATAATCCCAAGGTATTTCCCAAGTAGTCATAACCTCTCAGGAAACTATGCATCGAACAAATGAACCCCATGGTTTGGTAAATCTATTTAAAGTTGTCCTCACCATAAAATCCAGTTCTACTATCTCTCCGACGACTGCAAGCTCATCTCTAATCTGAGTGAATTTGCTAAGGAATGATGTAACCGATTCAGAGTCGAGCATCAATTCTCTTCAACTTGTCCTGCAAAACCATCTTTCGGTTATTGTTTGGAAACTAGTAAAGCTTGCATAAAGAATCCCACATACCGAATGCATAATCTTTACTAGTCAAATGTTGAATGATGTGGTCTCTCACCCCATCACAAATAGTCATTTTCTCCTTGTTGTTCCTCTTCCTGAACTCTTCCACCAACACGGGAGCAATGATAGGAGGAAAAACAATGAGAGCATGAACTATATACCATAGTTAAAGGTCCTCTAAGGTGAAAGTGATCTTGGTCTTCCAAGGGGATCAGTTTCTAGCTTCGTCTAGCCTATCCTCTACCTGCATCTGGGACACCAACATGATTGTCCACTAAATCTTATACTGATGCTAAAATTACACAAGAGGACTACCTCAGTCCTGCCAACACAGGTGTGAAAAGAGGAAGTAGAACTACAAACTCACTACTGACAAAACAAGTGTGATAATAGTTTGTCCAAAATTAATCTCATTCTTTTCCATGCAGGTGTGATAAGAGGATTTCCACAAGTGTCAAAAATAATTTCTACAACTGTCAACAAATCTTTCCACAAGTTATCCACAAATTTTGTCAACACGTTGTCCAAAATTTTTCCAATGACTTGTCACAAAACTGTCCACTAAATGCACTAGAAATGAGAAAGTCTTTGGCACCAAGGGCTCTGATACCATGAATAGAAACAAGGTACTATCAAGCTGCTAAAACCGGTATGCATGTGATCATATTTTATCTACAAGTTTTATATTCAAGAACTTTCATTTGTTGCCTTTTAGTAAAACAAATTATTTATTTACTTTCAGCTAATAATTTTTATGGTTAAGTGTCCTTTTAAGGTGTCGTTGCAAGTGTTTTTCATACTAATTATTAGAACATATAATATAACTCAAAAACATAACACTCCTTACAATATTTACAACTATAAATGTTGTTCTAACACTTCTAAGCATGGATGAAATTGACACATCTTTTGGTCAACATGACACTGGAAAAACCACCGTGGGAAAAATGAGTTTGGAGTATATGTATATATTTGGAGATCCCAAAGCCTAAATACAACAAGGAAAACTACAACAAGTGAACTTGGTACAATAGAAACCAATATTCGATGCTTTGGAGTCCCTTGTTGATGTGCCTACTACCCCATGAATGAAGGCACCCTTAGCCTTGATGCGTCCTTCTTTCCTTGCTAAACCCTTAGCCTTGGTGCGTCCTTCTTTCCTTGCTAAACCCTTAGCCTCTTTACCTTGTTGTTTACCTTTTCCTTGAGACGTCTTTACCTTTACCCACTTGTAGATGCGCCCTCCATGAAGAAATATTGATTTATTTGGTGAAGCTCTTGGACATGTGCGCCCCCCTCTTTGGTGTGCACTCCTCTTTTCCAAACCCAAGAAATGGTGTGCCCTTACTCCTTGGGTGCACCCCTCCCACTCAAACCCTTCTCCATGCTTAGAACACCCTTCTCCAAGATTTTCTCATTGGTTAAGAGAGTGCTACCTTCTTCTAGAATGGGCCCTTCTCCCTTAGAATGCTCCTTCGATGCTAGAATGCGCCCCTTTCTTGAGTATGTGTGCCCAACTCCATGGAAACACTCTTCTCTTAAAGCCTTGCACCCTCCAATATCAAGTGGCTAATAACTTCTCCCTTGTGTGCCATCCTCTCAATAATGCGCCCAAGTACTCCAAACCTTCATCCTCTCTTCTCATCAATTCCTTCTCCTCACCCAAGTCTCTCAAGTGAGAAAGTGAATAATGAGCCTCTTCATTACCATTTTTCCTCCATGAGACTCCTTTGGCGAAACCCTAAAAGATCAATGGCCTAGATCCAATCTATCCAAGTCTAGTCAATGGGTGAGAGTTAATAAAAAAATCACACATAGGAAACCCACTTTCCTTAGTTCTATTGATGTCATTTAGCTCACCCACAAAGTGAATTAAATGTCACTTTAATGAGTTAAGTGACATATTTCACTTTTGACTTAAATATCCTAAGTCAAAGTGAAATTATAACATAATGTAAATTATTAAGGGTAATAGTCTCCCCCCTTTTTTTACAGACTCATAAACACAAGGGGACCACTTTCCAAGGTAGCCAAATCTCAACACTCCCTTGTACCGAGGAAAGTTCCCTTCACCACCAATCTCATCCCTGCAGTGGACATGGTTTCCTACTGGTAAATACTCGATTACTATGGTTGTACCCTGATCATCAAAAGTAGTCTCTGACATAGATCTACTCCACCTATGTGATCTATATATGGAAGTCCATCTCCACCTATCCAAGATCACCTAGATCTTGGTGTCATACCAAAGATATCAACCTTGGTCTCCCACCAAGGATTTTTACCTACTAGCATATTGTCAGCGATCACTACTCTTGGCATCTCACCAAGAGTCACTCTCTTGGCATCTCACCAAGATTCTCTGCCTCTTACACCACCACCACTAGCATTGTTAAATAACCAAATGATATGTGATAGAGAAAACAAATATTAATATGTAAAATGGTATTTTTTGTCGTATCAGAGTTTGTTTGTGTAATAAGAAGAAAGACGACTCTTCTAGTTGGGTTAATGGTTGTGATCAACAAAAATGCATAATGTTCTTAGTTTTAGAGTCATGTTTTCTAGTAGTAATCTAATTTTAAGGTCATTGCTAAGCTAGACACCATATTGGTGTATGGGACTCCTTGTTTGTGGGATAAGGGACCTCCTCCACTCAGCAATCTGATTGCTAAAATCTATGAAGTTGTATATACCCTATTTCTCTAAATTTGAGCAGTGATAGTGATGAACATGATAGAGAAACCAAATTGGTCTATTCTAAAAATAACCAAAACTTTTGTAATGTAAACAAAACTCTTCCAAATTTGCATTGTTGCCTTCTAACAAATTATGCCAACATTTCTAAAATGACATGAGAAACGTTTTGAAATTAAAAGTAGTCAATACCATAATGTGTGATGTTAAATTTCACCATTGCCAAAATGTAGTTGTGGTAGCCATTGGAAAGAAAGAAGATGCCCGTTCTTGATTAGGTCTCCATCGTGGAGAGGTGGGTAGATTTTCTCAAAATTTACACAATGAGTACTTAATGTAATGATCAGAGGCAACGCCGATGGAAGATTGTAATTATGAAACAGCTGAAGGTTGAGTGTGAAGTGAAATTGGGCAAAACTTTGATTGTGACAATTGGATTTCTCTCTTCACAAGCTAAAAAAAATTATATCTCAAAACTAAAGGTGATGGTTATGAAATATTTTGATTAAGAAAATGATTGAGGAAAAATGCATTACTTCATCACCGTCTTGTGGATTAGGATTATGTAAAAAGAAATCAATTAATGAATTATAATCTACTATTTGAGAAATCACTTCATAAATTATAATCTAATTCATTATTAGGTTTATAAAATACGATATGTTGAATATTAGTTAAGGAAATTTTATTTCTACAAAACATGTAAATATAAATGTACATATAAGTGCATGAGAAAGGATTTGTGTGTTTTTACCACTTTTGAGTGAAAGATTAAAACTAAAAAAATTGTTAATGTAGATCACATATAGATTTAGAGATCCATTTATTTAGTAGCTATAGATATCCATTTATTTAGTTTCTATAGGTAAGAAGAATTGTTTCTTATGTTAAATATTATGGGTAAGGTTGTTATGGATGTTGTTGGGCATTTAGCTAGTTTTATGCCCCTAGTGTCTCATTCTAATCTCTCTAGGTGAGACACACTAGTCTATGCCTTAGGATTTAGTAGAGATGTAATAGACAAATGTGTTACTTTTCATTCTCAGACACCTACTAACCTATTATCAAATCTAACATCTCTTTGACTTTGAAAATCAAACTATCATTGTATTGGACAAGTACAAGTCAAGAGTACCATATTAAATATATTCTTCCACAATATTAATCATATTTAATATAGGTTCATCTTTTTTATTAAATTGAGCAAAGTAAGTTTATATTCTAAATTTTAAATCATAATTTTGAATTACATAAAATTGTACCAAATTTTATTTAAAAGAAGGGAAAAAAAAAGTCTCATTTAGTTTTAAAATTATAAATTAAAAAAAAAAATGAATTCACAAGATTCTATTCTAAAATCAATATTACAAGTTCAAACTTTTCACTAATAAAAAATTTCTTATATTTATTTTTAATATTCTTACATTTTTATTTTTATTTTCATATCTCAATTCAATAATGGATAGAATGAAATTCTGTATTGATAATTTGTATATCTATTTCCAAGATTGAAAAACTTTCTCATTATCAATAATATTTTATTTTTTTAATAATGAAGTAATATATTTATTACTGTTGGACAATCATTCTCTAGATTGCAGATTTTGTCCATTCTACAAATATAGATATATGGAGTAAAGTGAACTGAATTCAAGGCTTGATTTTGATCAGTGTCAGTTACACAAATGAAATCAGGGTTTGATTTTGATCAGTGTTTGTTATATAAATGAAATCTGCAATCTAGTTAAGTAAAATACATGTTTATTGATATGGATAATTTTAGGTTTTTTGATATAGATAATTTTGTAGATAAATAAAATATGCAATCTAGGTAACCTCAGGTTTATTGATATGGACAATTTTTCTTAGAATTAATTAGATAAACAGAATATGCAATATAGTTATGTTCGAATTGATTGATGTGGACAAATTTGATAACAATTTAGTGATCGGCTATACAGAAATCAAACAAATCATTTTTCAATATTTACATATTAAATCATCTATTAATAGTTGAATAATAGATTTATTAATATGCTAAACCTAAGTGTCATTTGAGAGACAAAATATGAATGCAGAAGTGAAGAAAGTAAGTGAACAGAACGAATTAATGGAAGACAGTGACACTCCGACAAAATTTGGTGAAAATAGACAAAATTTGGTGCAAATAGCCAAGAAAACAATTACGGATTGGTGTGTCAAGGCATCTTCAATGTGTTTGGTACATGTTATGTAAGTGTGGCACTCCAGTGTATCTTAGCCATGGAAGCCACGAGAAGAGCTTTCGTGAGGCTCCCAATTCCGGGATCTCCTCAATACAGCATACCAGATGACTCCATGACAGCCCTAATTTACACCTTATTCCTAGAAAGACAACAACAATATAATATCGCTGTGCAAAACGGTGAACAAGAACCATATGATCTTAACGTGGCAGCTGTCGTAGTGGAGTTGATGGAGAACAGAACAAAACGAATAAATGGAAGACATTGACACTACAAAAGTTGGTGCAAATAGCCAAGAAAACAATTACGGATTGGTGTGTCAAGGCATCTTCAATGTGTTTGGTACATGTTATGTAAGTGTGGCACTCCAGTGTATCTTAGCCATGGAAGCCACGAGAAGAGCTTTCCAGAGGCTCCCAATTCCTCTCAATTAGCCATGTTATTTAGGTGTGTCAAGGCATCTTCAATTACGGATCTCCTCAATACTCCAGATAATATCATGACAGCCCTAATTTTCTCCTTATTCCTAGAAATAATATCTCCTCAATACTCCAGATAATATCAGTGTGCAAAACGGTGAACGTAACGTAGCAGTTTGATGGAGAAGAGATTTCCTGGTTTGATTCGCCCCTTGGGATATGGAGGGGACACTGCAATGACTTTGTATTATATTCTGCATAAAATAATACAGGAAGGCTATGTAACGGGCTTAGAGGAAGGTAAAGTTGACGATGATATAATGGTTACATTTTGACCCTCACAGAAGGTAAAGTTGAAGATAAAGATATGGCACATCATCTGTTCATTTATGATGTAAGGTATCGAACTACGATTTGCAGTTTTCCACGTACTTTGATTTTGGATCTTCGTGACGTTTCCCGGTGGGAGGGGATGATGCTGCATCTCGAATTTTTCGATCTCAGTCAACAGATGGAACCACAACGTAGTAGTGGGCTGGGAATTGTAAATATAAGCTGGTAGTAGTTGAGGCTGCAGTCGATAATGGAGAGCATGCTATCACATACAAGAGCTTCAAAGTATGTGAACCAAAATGGTATTGATATGGAGAACATTTAGTACGAAATTAACGACCATCAGATCAAATTAGTACCGTTTACAGAGCTGTTCAAACCAACAGACCTCTCCCTTATACTAATCTATGAGCAGATGAACTCCTAAACTATTTCTTAGTTGTAAAAATCATATTTCTCATTGGAGATCTAGTTATTTTGAAATGGCAAAATTATTTAAGTTGTGAAAATCGTATTTCTCATTCGATATCTAATTATTTTTAAATGGAAAAACTTATCTAGTTACTCTTGCAATGGAAATTTTTTCCAAACTTTTGAAATTTCAGCATATCTAACTCAATATATTCTAACTTAAAGAAATAAATAAATAAATAGAATCAATAATTTAAAGAGATTTCTTGGAATAGCATGTTGTCAGCTAGCATTGTAATCATCTTGCATCTTTTGAGGGTGTGCTGCACAAACAGGTTTCTCACTTGGCTGCTTGGCAATACTCTTCACCTAGAGCATATCCATACTCTATTCAAGGTTATGGGTGAGTCACACACCTAGTGCAACTTTTGAATACTTAGACAATTTGTTAACACTCTTAACACTTAGTCATTTAAACATACACCCATGAAATGGAGAGAACAATTGCAAAAAAAACAAGAGACACACAAATATAGTGTGAGCATCAGAAGTTGTGCCTAACACTCGGCTAAGTTTTATTATTATGAAACGATTAAAATATGAGCATTATCGGCTTGATTTACAACTTGCCTCACCTCGCCAAGATACCCATACACATATTCATCACACCAAGACTCATCCATCCTAAAAACTTTCGCGACTCCTGCAAGGCACCCCAAACGTCCAGCCGCCATAAAATCATTGTCTCTTCTCCATCAAAAGACATCGCACAGACCTGCAGTTCTAGCTCATAGCTACCTCACTTAGACCTGCAACAAGACTTCCTGCATACTCAATCCAAAAGAAGGTTGTGCCAACTCTATCAATAGAATCACCTCAAGGAAGAACAAGTCCTCCTATGTGGAGTGACTTGGCTCCTTCAGGGAGCTCGCATCTCTTCATCCAAACCTGTCTCAGAGTCACAGAGTTGATCTTGTTCATCTTGTTATGAAAATTTTCCTTTCTTGATTGTGCGTCCTTGTTCTCTTATATGGACTCCAAAGGTCATAACCATGAACTTTTGTGTCCTTTGGGTGTGTTTCACCACTTTGTCAACCACCATGCCCAAATGAATTTTCATTCACCTTCGTGGACTTTGTCGCCCAAATGAACCTATGCTCTCGTCAACTGGTGCGACCCAAACTTGGTGCACTCCTCATGCTGATGCGCCCCAACCTATTTGGTGTGCTCCTTCTCTTGGTTTCTTCTGCCCCATGCTTTACCTCATGCTTGGGAAAGCCTCTTGACACATCGGTATGCCCAAGGCACCCACTTTCCCAACTACTATGACTCTTGGGTTTTGGAGAAACCCCAAGTTCCATCTCCTTGAGGACTTGGGAAAGGGTCTTTTCTCCCTTCTAGTCGAAGACCTTATATCCTCCCCACCTCAATTCATTGTCTTCACCATCAAGATCCACAAAATTTGTGATCTCTAACTCTCCACTCGAACTCGTGCCCCCAACGTAACTAAGTCTGCAGGAAACCCATAGTTCCATTCCAAGTGCAAACCCCAAGTTTCGTTCCAAGTGGAAACCCCAAGTTTTGTCAAAGTGGAAACCCCAAGTTTCCAACTCACACTGCAATCATCTGCAACATATGAAACCATCCACACTTCCCTACCCAAAGTTGTGTGCGACCAATCTGTCTGCTACATTGGAAATATGTTTCTTCCCCAACTCTATTTGGAATGTCTGAGTTGTCCCTATCCTGCTATGATGATCACACTTTGTTCTATTGTTGTTTCCTCAACTACTGCTACAACCTGATGAAAAATGTTTAAGTGTTGAACTCGAGTGATCTTATTGTTGAGCCCAAACTTTGGCCAACTCTATCATGTCTCTACACAATGCTATCCTCAAGTTGTGCACTGGTTGGGTGGTCAATCCAATTGTATGCATGAACTTAGTCTTTTATGTTTGCATCTCTCTCACTCCATCCAAATCCAAAGACTAATTCAAGTGTCAACCCTTTCCTCACAATGGCTTTCATCATTTAATATTCGTCAAGGATATCCTCCACAATGTCTCATTGTTGCACTTCATACCTAATGGTGCATCTGTACTTTGACCCCCTTATCGTGCCATTATTCTTTCCCAATTCCTGAACTAGTTGAATGGTCAGTCCAACTGTAACATTCGTTGAGTCTATACACCTTCATGCACAAATTGGTCACTTCCTTCGAAAATTCATCCCATCCGCACAACAACCTCAAACCCTAAGGCAAGGTCACCCCTCACTTTGCTACACTATGAAGTTGCCCCCCAAAAAATCCATCCATGGAAACTTGAATCTGTTGTCTACCTCGTGGAAACATTATCCAATCTTCTACACCCATTCTGCATTGTATACAAGTTTGTTTAGAGTCAATGGAAATCTCCATGCATCTTATCTCTGCACATCCAACCAACTCTTTCCTTGTCACTTAAACTACGATTAGGTCCAAAAGTTTGGCTTCCTTGGCTAGATTCTTCCCATCTTCATTTGCGTCTTCATATATAAAACATCCCATATGCTCTAATAGCCACACATCCAAATTGTCTTTGCCCCACTGCTTTATCACTTGGCCATGCTCCTATGTCTACCTCTATATGCCTAGGAATAGTTAGGCTTCACCCTCAAGCATATCTCCTAAGATAAGAGAAAAACTCATGTCCAAGTAATCTCTTCATGTTACGATCTTCATTTCCACACAATCCTCCGAACCAAAGAAAGTCCTCAACTTACCTCCTATCATTGAGTCACCTCTTTGCAACTCAACATTTGTGATGAGTGTTGTCAACACACTTACACTCTTCAAATGTCCCAAAGAAGTTTCGAAAGTGCTCCAAGTAGAATGATTCACCTCAAATAACTTCCATGCCTTAGGCACATTTGACCCAATACTCTTTCCAACCTCAACCAATGACTCAAACAGATATCTGAGTCATACCAAAATCATCCAAAAGTCACCAATGTGTGCGTTGTCTCATCCAATGTCCCATACCAAAGGTGAGAAAACACTACCCAAGTCACTTGGTCTACATTCTTCCCATTCAGGTTAACTCCCAAAAATTCTTGGTCGACTTCTTTACAAACTCCATCCATCTACTAGAAGCATCCAAACTATAGAATTGTCATTGCAATTGTCAAGTCATCCTATGACCCAACAAATATTTCTAAGGTACAAACTCACTAAGGTATCTTATCAATCCTCTCAAACTTGGAAGATCCATCCCTTGTTGCCTACTTCACGGCAACGATCTATCTAATGCACCTCATCAAAGACTTAGGCAACTTCCTCAAGCCACCTCCATTGCTACATCAAAATATGCCTAAGTACACCATTGGACTTGTGGAAGCAGGTTACCCGAATCTCCTTGCACATTCACTCAAATCAAGGTGTCCCAAACTGCTACATGACTTCTTTGAATTTGCACCAATTAAGTCACCCTTAAGTCTATCGATTTTCCCTGAGGGAACATATTTCACTTGAACCACCAAGTTATATGAATTCTCCTCTAAATAACTCACTACAACACTTAGGAAATGAAAGACCTCAAAACAAACCACACCTTTCCAACAACATCATTGGTTGCAACCGTGTTCTAACTCTCTTGTCTTGCACCTTCACTTGTCCAAGCCATTGACTCACCACATGAACTCCCCTCAATTATCATCTGTAGCTACAAAAACTTGCAGGCACATTCATTCTGATATATATATACATATTGTATTAACCAATGAAGATATGATGAATAGGAAATTAGAGGTGCGGCTCTAAAATAGGTTGTTATTTTTCCCGGTTTGGGTTTCCAAGGTAAAATATCTATGTAATTTGTGTGCCTACCATTATATCTTTTATGTTTTTATTAAGAATCTATTTGCAGTAATTTATTGTGCAAGGTTAAAATATACAATTTCATCTTTGCACCTTGATTGTTTTTTATTCAAATCACCATGCACACACTTTTCGAATGTTAATTTATATTGCTTCTAATTGATTTTCGTAACTCTACGAATTTCTACCTCATATGAAGGTTTTGTTTAAAAAAATAATCCAACAAGAAAACTTGACTCAACTGTTGTTCTCGATGATGCACAACACAAAGATGTTATGATAGAAGTGTCCCCAACCAACTTCCTTGCTACGAAGCTACTATAGGTCACATCAAGTAGTCCCTCTCACCCAAGTGCTTCCACTTGTTGCAACACACAATTTCTCCTCTTTATGGTCACTTCTAAAATCACCCTCTATGACCACTTCTACAATCACTTATGTGGTTAGATATGCAACAACTCGTACATTCATCCGCCTTGCCCAAGTTCTTGGTTCACCCACTGAACGTTGCACTTGGTCTCATAAAGTCAGGAAAAAAGGTCTGGAACTTAGTTCTATCACAAATCAAACTGACCAAGTATGTTCTAAGATTGTCTCTGTGATCAAATCTGTGGAAAGTCCTGCGATGAGATCTGTGATTACCCACCCTGTTTGAGTGCTTTGTTTCACCACAAGCATTTCTCTTGGTCTATACAATGTGTGCACCCAGACCAAATTCCACTGCACTGTCAATCAGAACCTTTGTCGTAAGTGTAATGACAATTCTCTACAATGAACCATTTCACTCCATAGACCTATTCACCAAGTCTACGAACCTTCCCACTAAATTGTCTCCCCAGCAAATTGCCTTAAAATTTTTCTTTGGTTCCATATACCATCACGATAGTGGTGAATTTCTCACTAAATCATCTTCGAAATATGTGACAAACAAGATTTGATACCATCTATTGTTGATATAGTGGTGAAGAGCTAACAACCCTTCTTCAAAATCTACAACGAACAAGCACTAATATCATTTTTCATGTCCCCACGGTGTGCCTGCTTGAATCTTACAATCTTGCACCTCTTGGGAGTGTGAGACACCATGACATTTCACACTTGGTCGCTTGGCAACACCAAGGATAATTCGTCCTGACTATTTTCTAGGATATGCCCGAGTCCCACTCCTACTCTAGTGCAAATCATGTATACTTAGACAATTTTTTAACAATATTAACAGTTAGTCATGTAAGCATACATCCATGAAATCAAGAGAACATTTGTGAAATAAACAAGAGACACATAGATATAGTGCGAGCGACACAAGATGTGCCTAATACCCGAATAATTCTTATTATTATGAAATAGTTACTATATGAGTACCATCTCCTTGGTTTACAACTTGAGCAGACTCACATGACTCATCTCATGACCTCACCAAGTCACTCGTACACAGAGTCTTCAAACAAATACTCATCCATCCTAACAACTTTCAAGAGTCATGTGGAGCACCACAAACGTTTATCCACCATAGACTCGCCATCTCTTCTTTGTCACAAGACTTAACACAAACCTACGATTTTGTCTCATATTTACCTTACTCGGACCTGCAACAAGGATTTTTCCATAATCATCCCAAAATATGGTTTCCCCAACTCTATCCAATGAATCACCTCAAGGCAACACAATTCCTCCCATGTGGATCAACTTGGCTTCTTGAGGGAGCTCACATATCTTCGTCCAATTCTACCTCAGAATCACAGAGATGATCTTTCTCTTCTTATTGTGCAAATATATCTTCATTGGTTGTGTTTCCTTGTTCTCTTATATGGACTCCAAAGGTCACCATTGAGAATTGTCACATCCTTTAGGTGTATCGCACCCCTTCATGAACCATCACATCCAAATGAATCGTCAAGACCCTTCATGGACTTGGTCTCCCAAATGAACCTGTGCCTCTATTAGCCATCACATCCCTTGGGATCAGCTTGCCCCAACCTTAGTGATATCCTCATGTCGACGTACCCCAACCTCTTTGGTGTACCCCTTCTCTTTCTTTATTCCACCCCATGCTTCGCCTCATGCTTGGGAAAGGACCTTAGCGTGTCTGCATGCCCAAGGAGCCCACTTTCCCAACTAGTGCGTCTCTTGGGTGTCCAAGCAACCCCAAGTTGCATTTCCTTGAGGACTTGGGCAAAGGTATCCATGCCCTTCTATCCAAAAACCTTACACATGTCATATCTAACTCAATATAATTAACTAAAAGAGGGGATCCTTATTTCAATTGTAAATTTGGACATCTAACAAATATGAAGAAAGTCAACCATTCAATTGACTTTACTCTCAAATCAATAATGAAATTTGGATTAGCTTATCATATCTAACTCAATATAATCTAACTAAAAGAGGGGATCCTTATCTCGATTGTAGATTTGGGCATCCAACTGACATGAAAAAATTCAACCATTAACTTTACTCTCCAATCCACAATGGAATTAAACTCACAAATTTAAAAATATCAATAAATAAAACTAATAATTTAAAGAAAACTTAATTGATATAAATAAATAAAAATAATCATTAAAAACAATCCATTGTAGTAGAAGAGTTTTAAAAATGGGCAATTTAACATTATAAAATTAATAAATATAGAATTATTTTATTTTAACTTGAATTTTATCACTTAGTAATGTGGTAACAAAAAATCTTGAATTTTCTATTTCCTTTTCTCTCACCCCATCAAAAATAGTCTTTTTCTCCTTGTTGTTCCTCTTCCTCAACTCTTCCACCAACACGGGAGTAGTGATAGGAGGAACAATAATGGGAGCATGAACTATATCCCATAGTTCAAGGTCCTCTAAGGAGAAAGTGATCATGGTATTACAAAGGGACCAAGTGCTAGCTTTTTCTAGCCTATCCTTTGCCTGCATCGTTGACACCAACATGGTTTTCCACTAAGTCTCACACTGATGCTAAAACTGCACAAGAACACTACCTCAGTCCTGAAAACACATGTGTGAAAAGAGGCACTAGAACTACAACCTCAGTCCTGGAAAAACATGTGTGTTAAGAAGTTTTCCAAAATCAGCCTCACTCTTGTCCACGCAGGTGTGATAAGAGGTTTTCCACAAGTGTCAAAAATCGGTTATGCAATTGTCAACAAATGTTCCCACAAGCTATCCCCAAACTTTGTCAACACGCTATCCAAAAATATTCCAATGAGTTGTCACAAAAATGTCCATTGATTGCACTAGAAATCAACAAGCCTTTTCCACCAAGGGCGCTCATACCATCAAGATAAATGATGTACTATCAAGATGCTAAAACAGATCTGTCTCCAATCATATTTTAGCTCTAAGTTTTATCTTCCAGAACTGTCATTTGTTTCCTTTTAGGACAACAAACTGTTTTGTTACTTTCCACTGATAATTTTATTTGTTAAGTGTCCTTTTGAGGTGCCCTTGCAAGTGTTTTTCATAACAATGATTAGAACATACAATTCCCACAAATACTTCCAGCGGGCATGCATTTGGACACTCGTTTTCAATTACCCTAGCTCATTGGTCATGTGCATGGAGAGACAGTGGATTCATGGATCTGTAGTCTCTCCACCTATTTCAAAACCTTGCCCGAGATAGAGGAGACTACCAAATTACAAATCCATAGTCTTTAGCTCGAAGGAATCACCCAAACTTGGTGGGACACACACTTGATCAATGTTGAATTAATCGTTGAACTCGAAAATCCACCCTTGACAAATTATCGCATTACATCTTGTGAGCGTTTCTGTCAAGCCCTAAGAGAACGCTTCTACCCACCAGGATATCATCAGAATTTGATGGAAAAATTGTTACAACTTTGGCAGCTGTACAATCAGTCAATACAAGCATACATTGATGTTTTCTATAAGTTGTGACTACAACTCCAGATCTATGAACCAGACCAGTTATTGATAATCAAATTCAACTCTGGTTTAGTGCTAGCTCTTCGGTGAGAGGTAGACCTTTTTTACAATCCTTCTCTAGATAAAGCCTTCTTATGCGCATTAGCAGTCGAAAGAGAGATAGCTCCACGCCCCACATTCTCTACCTATTGCACCTCCACTAATAATCCATCCAATCCACCAAGACAAACTCCTTCAACTTCATTTCCACATCCAAACCTATAGGACGATGTACCTTTCAGAAAACCAATTCCCACAATTCTTTGGATTGTCGTGCACTAAAGAATATCCACACCAATAAGACCTTGATGGATAAGGTAACCATGACAGATTCTCCTGACCTCATAGAAACCATATCCCTTGACAACCCCACAAAATTTGAACCTTCTCTCATTCTAATGACCCAACATGCATCAGGATGCACTAACATCCCCCTCTTCACCCACAACTGCCAAATCAAGACCAAATTAGCCACACTCATTCTCGACAATGGAAGTCAAAAGGATCTTATATCGCAAGATCCTGTACAACATCTACAACTCCCCACATCTCCACATATTGACCCTTACCAACTGGGATGGGTTCATAAAGGGGGGTCGCACATCATGATTTCTCATTGTTGTGAGGTCACTTTCACCATTTTCCCATTCCGTGATATTGTGAATTTCAACATCTCTCCCTTAGACTATCTCGAAATCCTTATTGGTATTCCATATAAACAAGAGAGACATGTGGTGTATCATGCTAAATCACATCAATAACATGTTCGAAAGAATCTCACTGTGCTCATGTCTCTGTCTTTCTTACTGCCACTCTGATGTGGTTTGGCCCCTCCCTTGGGACCCTGTCTAGCACCTCGATCGGTCTTCTTCTTGTTCTTAGTCCACAAAGCAAGGTCCTCATCACCCTAGGAAATTCGTTGTTTTCTTGAAGATTTTGAGATGCAGCTCATATCATCCTATATGAAATCATCCCAAAGTATTTCACAAGTAGTCATAACCTCTTGGGAAAATATGCTTCAAACAAATGAACCCCATGGTTTGGTAATGCTATTTAAATTTTTCCTCGCCATAAAGTCTGGTTTCAATATCTCTCCGATGATTGCATGCTCATCTCTGATCTAAGTGAATCTACCAAGGAATGATGTAACCGACTCTAGGAAATATTGCATAAATAATCCCACATATTGAATGCATAGTGTTTACCAGTCAAATGTGGAATGACGTGGTCTCTCACCCCATCAAAAATAGTTCTTTTCTCCTTGTTGTTCCTCTTCCTAAACTCTTCCACCAACATGGGAGCAGTGATAGGAGGAACAACAATGGGAGCATGAACTATATCCCATAGTTCAAGGTCCTCTAAGGTGAAAGTGATCATGGTATTACAAAGGGACCAAGTGCTAGCCTTGTCTAGCCTATCCTTTGCCTGCATCTTGGACACCAATATGGTTTTCCACTAAAGCTCACACTGATGCTAAAACTGCACAAGAACACTACCTCAGTCCTCACAACACATGTGTGAAAAGAGGCAATAGAACTACAACCTCACTTCTGGAAAAACATGTGTGTTAAGAGGTTGTCCAAAAGCATCCTCACTCTTGTCCACGTAGGTGTGATAAGAGGTTTTCCACAAGTGTCAAAAATCAGTTCTGCAATTGTCAACAAATCTTCCCACAAGCTATCCACAATCTTTGTCAACACACTGTCCAAAAATATTCCAATGAGTTGTCACAAAAATGTTCATTGAATGCACTAGAAATCAACAAGTCTTTTCCAGCAAGGGCTCTCATACCATAAAGATAAATGAGGTACTATCAGGATGCTAAAATGGATTTGTCTCTCATCAGATTTTAGTTGTAAGTTTTATCTTCCAGAACTGTTATTTGTTGTCTTTTAGGACAACAAAATGTTTGGTTACTTTCCGCTGATAATTTTATTTGTTTACTGTCCTTTTGAGGTGCCCTTAGAATTGTTTTTCATACCAATGATTAGAACATACAATATAACTCAAAACACATAACGCTCCTCACAATAGTTACAACTCTAAATGTTGTTCTAACACTTCTAAGCATGCATCAAATTGACA
>JZKD02S2338190.1:288384-299158 GCA_000966675.3 Picea glauca
GTGTGACTACTAAGAATATTCCAGTCATATTTAATCTTGTCCATAGAAAACTTATTAAGCACTAAACCCCTATTAAATCTGCCCATTGTCAATAGGTATACGCCTTTCGGCGTAAATATAAGCTGCAGTCGATAATGGAGATCATGGAAATCTCCATTATAGTGGGGCTAGGAATTGTAGTAGTTGAGGCTGCAGTCGATAATGGAGATCATGCTATCACATACGTAAGAGATTCAAAGTATGTGAACCGAAATGGTATTGATATGGAGAACATTTGGTGCGAAATTAACGACCATCAGATCAAATTAGTACCGTTTACAGAGTTGTTCAAACCAACAAACCTCTCCCTTATACAAATCTATGAGCAGATGAACTCCCAAAATATTTCTTAGTTGTAAAAATCATATTTCTCATTGGTGATCTAGTTATTTTGAAATGGAAAAATTATCTAAGTTGTGAAAATCATATTTCTCATTCTATATCTAGTTATTTTGAAATGGCAAAACTTATCTAGTTACTCTTACAATGGAATGTTTTTCCTAAGTTTTGAAACTTCAGCATATCTAACTCAATATATTCTAACTTAATGAAATAAAGAAATAAATAGAATCAATAATTTAAAGAGATTTTTTCGAATAGCATGTTGTCATCTAGCATTGTAATCATCCTGCATCTTTTGAGGGTGTGTTGTACAAACAGGTTACTCACTTGGCTGCTTGGCAACACTCTTCACTTAGAGCATATCCATACTCTATTCTAGGTTATGGGTGAGTCACACACCTAGTGCAACTTTTGTATACTTAGACAATTTGTTAACACTCTTAACACTTAGTCATTTAAGCATACACCCATGAAATGAAGAGAACACTTGCGAAAAAAACAAGAGACACACAAATATAGTGTGAGCCACACAAGTTGTTCCTAACACTCAGCTAAGTTTTATTATTATGAAACGATTAAAATATGAGACAACTTGTGTCACCTCGCCAAGACACCCATACACATATTCATCACACCAATACTCGTCCATCCTAACAATTTTTGCAACTCCTACAGAGCACCCCAAACGTCCATCCGCCATAAACTCATTGTCTCTTCTCTATCACAAGACTTCGCGCAAACCAGTTCTAGCTCATTGCTACCTCACTTCTAGACCTGCAAAAAGACTTCCCCCATACTCAATCCAAAATAAGCTTGTGCCAACTCTATCCACAGAATGAGCTCAAGGCAGAACAAATCCTCCTATGTGGAGTGAGTTGGCTCCTTCAGGAAGCTCACCTCTCTTCATCCAATCCTGTCCCAGAATCACAGAGTTGATCTTGTTCTTCTTGTTATGAAAAGTTTCCTTTCTTGATCGTGCATCCTTGTTTTGTTATATGGACACCAAAGGTCATAATCGTGAACTTTCATGTCCTTTGGGTGTGTCGCACCCCTTTGTGAACCACCATGCCCAAATGAATTGCAATTCACCTTTGTGGACTTGGTCGCCCAAATGAACCTATGCTCTCGTCAACTGGTGCGACCCAAACTTGGTGCACTCCTCATGCGGATGCGCCCCAACCTAGTTGGTGTGCTCCTTCTCTTGGTTTCTTCTTACCCATGCTTTACCTCATGCTTGGGAAATCCCCTTGATGCATCGACATGTCCAAGGCACCCACTTTCCCAACTATTGTGACTCTTGGGTTTTGGAGCAACCCCAAGTTCCATCTCCTTGAGGACTTGGGAAAAGGGTCTTTTCTCCCTTCTAGTCGAACACCTTATATCCTACCCACCTCAATTAATTATCTTCACCAACAACATCCACAAAATTTGTGATCTCTAACTCTCCTCTCGAACTCATGCCTTCGACGTAACTAAGTCTGCAGGAAACCCAAATTTTCGTTCCAAGTGCAAACCCCAAGTTTCGTTCCAAGTGGAAACCCCAAGTTTCGTTCCAAGTGGAAACCCCCAGTTTTGTCAAAGTGGAAACCCCAAGTTTCCAACTCACACTGCAATCATATGCAACTTATGAAACCATCCACACTTCCCTGCCTAAAGTTGTGTGTGACCAATCTGTCTTCTACATTGGAAAGAAGTTTCTTCCCCAACTCTATCTGGAATGTCTAAGTTGTCCCTATCCTACTATGATGATCACACTTTGTTCTATTGTTGTTGCCTCAACTATTGCTACAACCTCATGAAAAATGTTTAAGTGTTGAACTCACATGATCTTATTGTTGCGCCCAAACTTTGACCAACTCTATCATGTCTCTACACAATGCTATCCTCAAGTTGTGCATCGGTTGGGTGATCAATCCAACTGTCCCATCCATTTCTTGAAATATGCATCTCCATGCCAGAACTTAGTATTTTATGTTTGCATCTCTCTCACTCCATCCAAATCCAAAGACTAATGCAAGTGTCCACCCTTTCCTCACAGTGGCTTTCATCATTTAATCTTCGTCTAGGATATCCTCCACAATGTCTAAGTGTTTCACTTCATACCTACTGGTGCATCTGTACTTTGAACCCCTTATCATGCTTTTGTTCTTGCCCAATTCCTGAACTAGTTGAATGGTCAGTCCAACCGTAACATTCCTTGAGTCTATACACCTTCATGCAAAAATTGGGCACTTCCTTCGAAAATTCATCCCATCCGCACAACAACCTCAAACCCTAAGGCAAGGTCACCCCTCACTTTGCTACACTATGAAGTCCCCCCCAAAAAAAGCCATCCATGGAAACTTGAATCTGTTGTCTGCCTTGTGGAAAATTTATCCAATCTTCTACACACATTTTGCATTGCATACAAGTTTGTTTAGAGTCAATGGAAATCGTCATGCATCATACCTCTGCACATCCAACCAACTCTTCCCTTGTCAATTAAACTGCGATTAGGTCCAAAATTTTGGCTTCCTTGGCCATATTCTCCCCATATTCATATGTGTCTTCGTATATGAAACATTACATATGCTCCAATAGTCGCATATCCAAATTGTATTTGCCCCACTACTTTATCACTTGGTCATGCTCCTATGTATACCTCTATATGCCTAGGAATAGTTAGGCTTCATGCTCAACCATATTGCCTAAGATAAGAGAAAAACCCATGTCCAAGTAATCTATTCATGTTACGATCTTCATTTCAATAGAATCATCCAAACCAAAGCAAGTCCTCAACTTACCTCCTATCATTGAGTCACCTCTCTCCAACTCAACATATGTGATGAGTGTGGCCAACACACTTAGACTCTTCAAATGTCCCAAAGAATTTTCCAAAGTTCTCCAAGTAGAATGATTCACCTCAAAGAACTTCCATGCCTTAGGCACATTTGACCCAATACTATTTCAAACCTCAACCAATGACCCAAACAGATATCTAAGTCATAACACAATCATCCACAAGTCGCCAATGTGTTCATTATCTCATCCAATGTCCCATACCAAAGGTGAGAAAACACTACCTAAGTCACTTGGTCTACATTCTTCCCATTCAATTTAACTCCCAAAAAAGCTTGGTCGAATTCTTTACTAACTCCATCCATCTACTAGAAGCATCCAAACTATAGAATTTTCATCGCAATTTTCAAGTCATCCCATGACCCAACAAATATTTCTAATGTACCAACTCACTAAGGTATCTTATCCATCCTCTCAAACTTGGCATATCCATCCCTCGCTGCCTACTTCACCGCAACCAATGCACTTCATCAAAGACTTAGGCAACTTCCTCAAGCCACCTCCATCGATGCATAAACAAATGCTACATGACTTCTTTGAATTTTCACCACTTGAGTGACCCTCAAGTCTGTCAATTTTTCATGAGGGAACATATTTCACTTGAACCACCAAGTCATATGACTTCTCCTCGAAAGAACTCACCGCAACACTTAGGAAATGAAAGACCTCAAAACAAACCACACCTTTTCAACAACATCATTGGTTGCAACCGTGTTCTAAGTATCCTATCTTGCACTGTCACTTTCCCAAGCCATCGGCTCTCTACATGAACTCCCCTCAATCACCGTCTCCTGCTACACAAACTTGCAAGCACATTCGTTCTGATATATATATACTTATATATATTGTGTTAACCAATGAAGATACGATGAATAGGAAATTAGAGGTGCGACTCTAAAATAGGTTGTTATTTTTCCTCGTTTGGGTTTCTAAGGTAAAATATCTATGTAATGTGTGTGCCTACCATTATATATTTTATGTTTTTACTAAGAATCTATTTGCAGTAATTTATTGTGCAAGGTTAAAATATGCATTGTCATCTTCGCACCTTGATTGTTTTTCCTTCAAATCACCATGCACACACTTTTCGAATGTTAATTCATATTGCTTCTAACTAATTTTCGTAACTCTCTGAATTGCTACCTCATTTGAAGGTTGTGTTTAACACACTCATCCAACAAGACAAATTGACTCAACTATTTTTCTTGATGATGCTTCCAAGACAAATCGAATCATCCAGTTGTCCCTCTCACCCAAGTGCTTCCACTTGTTGCAACCCACAATTTCTCTTGTTTATGATCACTTGTACAATCACCCTCTATGACCATTTCTACAATCACTTATGTGGTTAGATATGAAACAAGTCTTACATTCATCCACCTTGCCCAAGTTCTTGGTTCACACACCGAACTCTGCACTTGGTCTCATAATGTCAGGAAAAAAGGTCTAGAACTTAGTTTTATCACAAATCAAACCAAACAAGTATGTTCTAAGACTGTCTTTGTGATCAAATCTTCATAAATTCCCGCGATGAGTTCTGTGATCACCCACCCTATCTGAGTGCTTTGTTTCACCACAAAATTTTCTCTTGGTCTACATAATGTGTGCACCTAGATCAACTTCCACTGCACTGTCAATTAAAACCTTTGTTGTAAGTGTAATGAAAATTCTCTCCGATGAACCATTTCACTCCATCAAAGTATTCACCAAGTCTACAAACCTTCCCACTAAATTGTCTCCCCAACAAATTGCCTTCAAAGTTTTCTCTGGTTTCATGTATCATCACGATAGTGGTGAAGATCTCACTAAATCTTCTTCAAAATATGTGACAAACAAGATTTGATACCATCTATCGTTGATATAGTGGTGAAGATCTAACAACCCTTATTCAAAATCTACAACGAACAAGCACTAACATCATTTGTCATGTCCCCAGTGTTCCTGCTCGAATCTTACAATTGTGCACCTCTTGAGAGTGTGAGACACCATGACATTTCACACTTGGTCATTTGGAAACACCAAGGATCATTCATCTGGACTACGCCACTTCACCTAGAGCATACCCATACTATTTTCTAGGCCACGGGTGAGTCACATTCCTACTCTAGTGCAACTCTTGTATACTTACACAAATTGTTAACAATATTAACACTTAGTCATGTAAGCATACATCCATGAAATCAAGAGAAAAATTGTGAAATAAATAGGAGACACACAAATATAGTGCGAATGACACAAGATGTGCCTAACACCCAACTAATTCTTATTATTATGAAACAATTACTATATGAGTACCATCGGATTGGCTTACAACTTGAGAAGAGTCACACGACTCATCTCACCTCACCAAGTCACTCGTACACATATTCGTCACACCAAGAATCATCCATCCTAACAACTTTCAAAACTCATGTGGCACACCACAAAAGTGCATCAACCATAGACTGACTATATATTCTTTGTCACAAGACTTAACACAGAGCTACGATTTTGTCTCATATTTTCCTCACTTGGACCTGTAACAAGGATTTTCTCATAATCATCCCAAAATATGGTGTCCCCAACTCTATCAACTGAATCACCTCAAGGCAGCACAATTCCTCTCATGTGGATCGACTTGGATTGTTGAGGGAGCTCACATATTTTCGTCAAATTCTAACTCAAAATAGCAGAGATGATCTTCCTCTTCTTACTATGCAAATATATCTTCATTGGTTGTGCGTCCTTGTTCTCTTATATGGAATCCAAATGTCACCATTATGAACCATTTCATCCTTTAGGTGTATCACACCCCTTCACGAACCATCACGTCCAAACGAATCGTCAATGCCCTTTGTGGACTCGGTTTCCCAAACAAAATTGTGCATCTATTAACCGTCGCATCCCTTGGGACCAACATGCCCCAACCTTTGTGCGATCCTCCTGCCGAAGTGCCCCAACCTCTTTGGTGTACCCCTTCCCTTGGTTTTTTCCACCCCATGCTCCGCCTCATGCTTGGGAAAGCCCCTTAGCATGTTTGCATGCCCAAAGAGCCCACTTTCCCAACTAGTGCACCTGTTGGGTGTTCGAGCAACCCAAAGTTGCATTTTCTTGAGGACCAGGGCAAAGGTCTCCATGCCCTTCATTCCAAAAACCTTACACATGTCATATCTAACTCAATATAACTAACTTAAAGAGGGGATCCTTATTTCAATTGTAAGTTTGGACATCTAACAAATATGAAGAAAGTCAACCATTCCATTAACTTTACTCTAAAATCAATAATGGAATTTGGAATAGCTTATCATATCTAACTCAATATAATTTAACATAAAGAGGGCATCCTTATCTCGATTGTAGATTTGGGCTCATGAAAAAAATTCAACCATTAACTTTACTCTCCAATCCACAATGCAATTAAACTCACAAATTTAAAAATAGCAATAAATAAAACTAATAATTTAAAGAAAACTTAATTAATATAAATAAACAAAAATAATCATTAAAAACAATCAATTATAGTATAGGAGTTTAAAAAATGGGCAATTTAACATTGTAAAATTAATAAATATAGAATTATTTGATCTTAACTTGAATTTTATCACTTAGTAATGTGGTAACAAAAAATCTTGAATTTTCTATTTCCTTGCATTTAATTTTACACACATCATTAGTTTTTACATTAATGGGTTTAACCTTCTCATTATTAAATAGCATAGAAATAATGTATTTATCAATAGTAGGGGAAATGTGATTTGATCCAATGAAGAGAAAAAGTGCATTAATTTCATGAACGAAATTGATGAAGATGGATTAATCCAATGAAAAATAAAATTGATGAAATTGCATATATCAAAAATTAACATTACACAATTCTATTGTAATAGGAGTACTCTAAGAGGTTGAATCTAAAATAATTTTGTTAATTTAAAATCCAAATTTTTAAATTTGTTCACTTTTAATTTGCTTCATTAAATTACATTAATTTTTTTATTATTATATTTATGGTTTTGTGTATTGACATAGGATATTACAATCTCTAGATTGTAAAATACACCTATCTAATACTTATTATTTAAATGATATTAAAATAATAATTTTAAATTAAATTATTATTTTAAAATAATTATAATATAAAATATATTTGTTGTATTGTTTAAATTTTTATTTTTTTATTATTGTCATTATTATTTAAAATATTAATAGGTAACCAAGCTTCATATCAAATTAGGGTGGCAAGAGTGTGAAACCTACCTCCCAACCACCATCCAATCATTTAGGCCAACCACCTCTAAACCATTTAGGCAAACCACCTCAACTTTTTAGAATTTGAATGACATGGAGGTGGTCTTTGATCCAATAATATATGCATAGGTTATGAGACCATATTTAATATAATCTCATATCTCAAAGTGACCCCATGGCTGACAAAAAAAATCATCATGAAAATTGACCCTTGTTCAATGTTGAAAAACTCATCGTTTTGTTTTTCACCATTGTTTTCATGAGCACACAAGTTCAACCATTAGAGATGACAGTTGTGAGGAAAAAAGGTATACAACTGCCATCTTTTTAAATTAGTTTTGACCGTCATATATGTGTTATTGCAAAAAGATCTACATCACATAGTTGGGATCCTGACATCTCATTGATCAATTGGCTCTCTATAGTGTGTTTGTTTCTCCTATCTCACTGTGTAGTCTCGTTCTCTCTACCTTCATCATTGTTAACAATTTCACTCACACTCTGCATCGACAACCCGTAGTTGTGGTCTCGTAACCATGAGCGACTTTTCAATGTGCCCTTTTGTTTTTCATGTCTAATTGGTTCTGATTTAATTTCTTTTATCATCGAGTCATCGTGGTTAGTTACAATTTGTTTTTTAAATGAAGTATTAACTTTACAAGGATCCCTAGATCTTTTGTTTACAAGGATCCCTAGATCTTTTGTTTAAAGACAATTTCGTTGTCCATGGTTTGCTAATTGTAATGTAGGATTGGATCCCTAGATCTTTTGTTTAAAAACAATTTCGTTGTCCATGGTTTGCTAATTGTAATGTAGGATTGTAATGTAGAGATACAATTTCGTTATTTCGTTGTCCATTTCAATTGTGGTTTGCTAATTGTAATATAGAGATTATCTGTATTTGAGTGATTCACTTTGCTATTTAGGAGTTTGTTATATTTTGAAAACATCTTAAATCTTATTTAAATGTATGTGATTGAGAGATTCTCTTAACAAATGGATTGAGTGAATAAGATAATAATTCTATCTTAAAAGAAAACTTAATGTCTTTATATGTGTCTCTGTTGATTGAATAAAAACATATAAAAAATAGGTTTTGTGTGTGAGCAATGCCTTCTTTCCCATTTTCTAAATTCAACTTATTTCTTGAATGCATATTTTTAAATCTCAAATGCAACTTTGATGGGCACATCATTTTTAATAAACAAGGACAAGTGTTCAACAACACAGTTATGTTGTTACCATCAACAAATGTGTTGAATGATTACAGAAAGCATTGTTTTAACATCATGAAATACTGGAATTTGTAGTGTTATCCACCATCCTATGAAATGTTACTTCATTATTTTTGAGTAATTGATATGAATCACTGTAAATTTATTTAAATCGGAATTTATTATGGGTCAAGAGGGATCAAATTCCTCTAAGTGTGAATCTTTACTCAATTCTTTTTAATTTGAAAAAATATTTTATCTTAAAAAATTTGATAATAGATTTAGAATTAAAATGACTCAATTATAAAAATTTAGAATTAAAATAAGTCAATATATATATAAGGATATATATATATATATATATATATATATATATATATATTAAGAATTGACACATTTTAACACTCTCTCTAGACATAAGAAAGTATGCCAACCTTCCATACAGAGCACACAACAAATTCTAGTCATGCGCAACAAGATAGAAGAAAAGCAGAAGTGATTTTATCTTTGTTTTATGTCAGCGTCAATCAGGCCTTTTGTAATAAAGCATTTTAATAAGAAAGATGCCTAAGTCTATGTAAGATTCAGTATGCCAATAAGTTTGCTAGTATGCCAATAAGTTTGCTGAAAGTTTTCTTGCGAATCTGTTAGCACAGAGAATGAAAGTTTTCTTGCGAATCTGTTAGCACAGAGAATCACAGAAGAAAAAGGCAACATCTTCTGTTCTGGGGAGATTAGCATTGTTTTAAAAACATCCTAAACGACCTAATAGAGTTTGATGAAGTTTTTTTGTTTCTCTTTTGCTAGTCATTTCTTTGATGTGTATTAATTCGTTTTTGGTTTTTTTCGAGCTGAGGGAAAATCGTGAAGATAAAACAATTTGTGTTTTAGGAACATTTCTCTGTTGTGTTTAATTAGTTTTCTAGTTTTTGTGCCGAGGGAAAATCGAGGGAATATATTTCTGCTGTACTTAATTCGTTTTGGGTTTTTGTGCTGAGGGAAACGTGAAGGAAAAACACTTAACTGTTTTTATTCTTCCAACGAGTTATAAGAGAGATTGCGCACCACAGGAACTGGTGCGCCTCTCTCTATTCTCTGTATTTTCGTTAACCTGCGCGTCCTGTCTTTGCGCGCCCTCCATGGTATGTCTGGCAGCGTGCAACACAAGAGATTAACACCCACGCTGAACAGAGAGGAAGTTCCCTGCATGGTGGCCTCTTTTCTTCAAAAAAAACGCCCAGAAGTCTGTCTCATCGTTTGGATTAACCTCAGCGTCCACCTCTGGGGGATAGTGGATCATGTTCCTCTTCTCCAACCGTCGCCCTCCAACAGATCAATTGCTCTCAGAACGTGTTCGGCCCTTGGGACCATAACTTTATCCACCAGGACAATGTTTTTTGGGGTATCTACAACTGTAGAAACACACTTCTTCTCAGAATGTTCTCTTCCGGCATCATGGTCTCTTCTGGATTTCGACAATGCCTCTTCGACGTGAAGCCTCCAGTGAGGACTCAACCCCAGACACATCAAGCCCACTGGCAAATTTCGCACTGGCACTTCAATAGTTTCTTCATCTTCAACAACGAAGACTTCCAGCAGGCATGCAATTGGATAATCATTTTCAATTACCCAAGTTCGCTGGTCAGATGCATGGCGAGATAGTGGATTCATGGATGTGTGCTCTCTCCACCTATTTCAAAACCTTGCCCAATATGGAAGAGACTACCAAATTACAAATCGATAGTCTCCAACTCGAAGGAATCGCCCAAACTTGGTGGGACACACACTTGATCAACGCTCCATTAATAATCGAACTCGACAATCCGCCCTCGCCAAATGACCCCATTACATCTTGGGAACGTTTTTGTCAAGCCCTGAGAGAAAGCTTCTACCCACCAGGGTATCTTCAGAATTTGCTGGAAAAATTGTTACAACTTCGGCCGCCGTACAATCAGTCGATACAAGCATACATTGATGTTTTCTACAATCTGCGAATACAACTCCAGATAAATGAACTAGACCAATTATTGATAATCAAATTCAACTCTGGTTTAGTGTTACCTCTCCGGCGGGAGGTAGACCTTTTTGACAGTCCTTCTCTGGACAAAGACTTCTTA
>JZKD02S2338190.1:355357-373932 GCA_000966675.3 Picea glauca
AAGGTGGTGGTGATTCTATGAGCTATAAATTGTGACCCCCCATCAGTAATTACCTCTCTTGGTAGTCCATAGCATAAGAATAATTTGAAAAGAAATTTGATGCCTACTTCTTCTGTTTCATTTGGCAAGGCTTCTGCCTCTACCCATTTAGTCATGTAGTCTGTTGCGACTAGAATATAGGCCTTCTGATTTGACTTTGGGTTGAAGGGGCCAACGAAGTCTAGTGCCCATCTCTCAAATGGTTCCACGACTACTTGTTCTTTCAAATGCATTTCATAAGCCTGACATGGTTTCCCCATCCATTGACAACTATCACAGGTTTGGACGTATTTCTTCGCATCTCTGAATATTGAGGCCCAATAATAACCCATCTGCAGAATTTTGTGTCCAGTCCTGCGGTCTACAAAATGCCCACCACAAGTCTCATCATGTCCATCTTTTAATATGTCATAGATTTCGTCATATCGTACACATATGCAGATCTGAAGATCAACTCCTGTATGGAAGAGATATCTATTGATCCAGGTGAATCGTGCACTACGTTGGACGATCAATTTTCCTTTCTTCGATGAAAGATGTGTCGGTAATCTTCCTGTTTCCAGGTAATTTTCCACGTCAGCGTACCAAGGTGGCTTTGTAGTAATGGTAAACAGATGCTCATCTGGGAATCGGTCTTCGACTATTAAGGAGTCATCTATTTTGGGTATGCGGGATAGGAAGTCTACGACAAGGTTTTCTCTCCCAGGTCGATCTTTGATGGTGATATCAAATTCCTGCAATAATAACAACCATCGAGTTATATGTCCATTAGTAATTGGTTATTAGCCAGATATATGATAGCGGAATGATCAATATACTGAATGGGAGGATATCTTATTATATAATGACAAAATTTATTGATGGCATGTATAATAGCTAAAAACTCTTTTATGTTACTGTATAATTAAGTTCAGTTGGATTAAGATTATTGCTAATAAAATAAATGGCATAATGTTTCTTCTCATCCTCCTGTCCGAGGACAACGCCTATGGCAATATCTTATGCATCGGTGGAGATGTGGAATGGTATTTTGCAATTTGGCCCCCTCAACACTGGTGTTGTTGAGATCAACTTTTTGAGTCCTGCAAATGCCACATCACACTTGTCAGACCACTGAAATTCTACATTACCAGTCAAATCATGTAAAGGTGTAGTGGTTCTTGCAAAAATTTCCATAAACCTACGATAGTATCCTAAAGTGCCAAGGAAACTACGTACCTCAGTTTGTGTATGTGGTGTGGGTAGATTAAGGATTACCTCTATCTTTGTTGGGTCTACCCTAATTCCATCTACAGAGATATAATTTCCTATTACCACACCTTCTGTCATCACCATGTGACACTTTTCATGGCTTAAACATAACTTGGTCGCAATACATCATTCTAGTATTTTCTCCGGGTTATTCAGTGCTTGATCAAAGTCGTCACATAAGGAGTGAAATAATCCATATAGACTTCAAGTCCTTCTCTAATCAAATCACTAAATATGCTCAGAATGGCCCTTTGAAAGGTGGATGGAGAATTACAAAGTCCAAAGGGTAATACTTTGTATTGAAAAGTTCCCTAGGGGCATGTGAATATAGTTTTATCTTGATCTTCTGGGGTGATTTGAATATGATTGTAACCGTTAAAACTGTCTAGAAAAGAAAAGAATTTCTTTCATGCCAAAGTATCCAGGACCTGGTCAATGAAAGGCAAAGGGAAGTGGTATTTTTGAGTGGCTTTGTTAAGTTCCCTGTAGTCGACACAGATGCACCATTTCCCATTTTTATTTAGGACGATCACTAATGGGGAAACCCATCGACTATCTAAGATGGGATATATAAAATTTACATCCAACATTTTTTGTAATTCTTCTTTAACGATATCCCTAAGGTGAGGATTTAATCTTCTTTGTGGTGGGTGGATAGGCTGGGCTTATTTTTCAACATAATTGTGGTGTGTACAGAGTTTTGGATCAATACCTTTCATATCAAAATATTCCCATGCAAAATATTGTTGGTATTTGGAGAGGACATGAATTAGATTGTGTTGTTGTTGTTCATCTAAATTGGCATTGATGTTTAGATGCCTCCCAGGTGAGATCTCGACGGGTTTGTTTTTATGAATGACCGTAGTTGGAATTTGTTGTTCCATTAAATCTTCCAGCAAGTCCCCCTATGCTTCAAAATCTATAACAACTTGGAGTATCTGGTAGGTCAGGTTGCTCATGGTGGACGGATTATTGATAAACCCACTGATAACGTCATCCTCTAGCTGGTTTTTAAGTTTGAAGGATTCTTCTTTCATAAGAGGGGCTTGTAAATCCCTCTCTGGGTATCATGGTGGTGGAAATTGTGGATATATGAAAGTTGGACTAGGTTTAGCAAGAGGATATAAAATGAGGTTTTTCATGATACCCCCTCTAGTGATTGTCATATTTCTTGTTTGACATCCTATGTATGCATCTGTTGTTGCAAGCCATGGCCTGCCTAGTATTAGTGGATTCCATTCAAGTCCACCTTTTGGATTAATGATGAGGAAGTTCGTCAGATATTCCCAAGAGTCGACGGAGATGGCTATATCATGTAATGTGCCAACTGGTCGAACTATCGATCGGTCTACCAACTGCAGCATTATTGTTCTAGGTTTGAAGGAGTTAAAACCCAGGGTATTGCAAGTTTCCATAGTTAGTATGTTGATGGATGCTCCCAAATCAACTAGTGTATTGGGAAACGAGAAGCCCTAGATTTGAACTGTTACTATGGGATTCCCCGGATCTTCATATTTAACTAGTTCTTGTCTACCTAAAATTAGATCAGATAAGGCTCCTACCACGTGGACTGTTGATGATGGAGTTTTAATTTTTCTGATGGGTTTTCTCCCACATAGCGCTTTAATTGTTTTTTCATAGATGGGGATGTCCTGAAGATCTTGTAGGAGTGGAATCTTGATATATAAATTCTTGAGTTCCCCTACAAGGTCGAAGTTGGGATATATGGTCGGTTTTGCTATCATCAATATTTCGAGGAATGGAGGGGAGGGTGTTGCACCCTTATTAGGATCTTGTGATTTGATTGTGTTACCCCCTTGCTTGATTTCTTCTGTTATTACCATAGGTGGAGGTGTTATTGTCAGTTTTTTCTCCTTCCCTTGAAAAACATCATTTTCTTCAGGAGAGATTATCTGTCCCGAACTTAATCGTAGTTCGTTGCACCCTACCAAGCTGATCTCTCCTTCTCCATTTTCCATAATCTAGATGAGCTGAGCCAGTTTGTTATTTGGATTTGGGTGTGGTTGGGTTGGTAGTTGAGGGCTCAATTCGGATTGTGGATTTTGGGACAATTGAAATGGGGCTTGTAACATAAACTGAGCTTAAGGGGCCATCCCCATGGGTTGATTGCTTATCCCCATGGGGCGCTGCCAATTCTGATTCCAATTTGGGTTTTGGGCAGTCATGTTGTGCCGCTGTGAAGGGTAAATGTTGTTATTGTACTTTTGCTAGGATGAGGTGGGATATTGTGAGTTAGGCCAAGTAGAATTTGTAGTTGGATGATTCTACCAAGCAGGAATTACAGCGAGATGGATTTTCCAAGTGGGATTTGCAGGTGGATATTGCTGGGGTTGCTAGTTTTGATTAGTAAACGGTTGACCCTACCATGTGCTACCATGATCTTGTTGGTTATACTGTTTGGAGAAGAAAGAGGAAGGGCCATGCAATGTATTTGGGGGTCGATTATGCCATTGACGACGCTGAGCCATTAGATATAATGGTTATGTTTCCTCTTCTGCTTCCCTAAAGACAACTTTCATTTCAGGAAGCGATGGGAATTTTTCTATGCCTTGATCCTTGGTGCAGATAGTGCAAACCCGGACTGCGTCCAAAGGGAAATCCCTTGGACCATGTTTTCTTCTACACCTGTGGCAAAATATGGCTAATGTTTGTTCTGCTTCTATTTTTTTTGTTTGGCCTACAACAGATCCAATTGTGTAGTCAGAGTGCTCAGAATGTTTGTTTTAAATTTTTCTAAGAGATTACTAATGTCAGCTCAAGTAACACCCCCATTGGTAATGTTGCTATTTCTGGTGAAGGGGGTACGTATCCCTGATCTAGTCCATGAACTTCCTCTTGAGCACCTGATGCACAATAAGATAATGGCATCATAAGTTTCTTGATAAATATCACCTTTCCCCATTAAATTCAACGTTTCTACCCATTCATAATTCATACCTTTAATCAGAGTTTCCTTAAGTACTTCCCCTGGTAGCATGCCATAGGGTGATCTTTGTAAATTATATTGAAATCTCTCTACATATTCTTCTAATGATTCATTTTCTGTTGTAGTCATTTGAAAGATTTCATCTTTTAAGTCTCTAGTTCTACAATAATCTTGATATTTTGTCAAGAAGGCTTATTTCATTTCATCCAATGAGTTTATAGTTCCTCCCCCTAATCCCATGAGCCAACGTAGAGTTGCTCCTTTCAAAGTGGAGGGGAATAATTTTAATTTTTGTGGTTCAGAGGTGTAATCATATCCTCTACATAGGACATCAAATTCAAATAAGAATGTGTCCGGGTATTCTGAGATTAATCCATGAAAGGTTGGCAGGTTTTGTAGGGGAATAGCCTTCATGGGGGCATTGGAAATTGGATCAACTATCAGATATTCCAAAGTGGAAGTCTAGGGACGTTGTGGATTTGGTTGTGCCATTTGATCAAAAATATGCCAGAAATATTTAGGGATTTCTTGATCCGGATATTTTATTTGAATTGATTGATTATTTGATCCTCTATGGGATCTGATTTCACTCCCTCTGTCTGGGATTTCAGGTATTCCTTCTTCTTTCACAAGAGATTCAGGATTGGGTGGTGGGTATGTCTTAATTATCCCACTAGTTTCTCCTTCTCCTTCCTCCATATTACAAGAGTTTCCCTCTCCTAAAGGGTTGAGGGGTAGAAGATCTGTGCTCTGAAAGATTATCTCAATCCCTTCAATTTTTCTATGAATCTCGGCATGGGCTGCAGTTGGTGAAGCTGCCACCTGAGGGATTCGGGTGGATCCTTTTCTAGGTCCAACCGAGGATTGAGATTCTACTTTTCGGATGATGTTGTCTATGAAAGTACTTCTTCCAGGGAGCACCGAGCCCTGGGGTTTGGTAATTTTTGTTGGATAATTTGGCTTTTCAAGAACTTTCTTCGTATTCATGCACACTTCACAAAACAAAAAGGGAAAAAAAACACATATGCAACCTCTTAATGCGTCAGCTGGAGGTAGGCGCTAGTATAAGCATCTTACTTATTGCCTGCGTAGGTTCTTACCTTCCGTATTCAATACCTCATCCTCCAGAGGAACAATCTATGCTACCTTTGACATTCTTCCCCAGCAACGACGCCAAAATGTTGGGCTCTAAAGATGTCTAAAAACAACCTTAGTTTAACATTAATTTATCAACCCAAGGATTTGCCTTTTGTCTCAAAGAATATCTGCAAAGTCTATGCAGATAGCATATAGAGGCTAAAATCATGTAGTGAAAGAAGATCTGAGTTTGTCAACAATCAAGTTCCTCAAACATTCATTAAATATTCTAGGGATTGAAATCTAAAGCTGTGCAAAAGGAAAGGAACTAGCTAATCTATTGAATTCATTCTAAGAGAAGTAATTGAATCTAGATAAAGACTTGCAGAAATTACTATCATTATGAATCAAATTTTTTGAAAAGAAAAAGGAGAATTACTCCATCTATGAAAAGGAACAGAGACTGTAATCTAACTTAAAAGAGACGAAAATCATATTTCTATTGAAAGTAGCAACAACTATATTCTAGCGGAAAGGAACAACAAATGTAAACTAAGTAAAAGGAAACACAAATGTAACCTAAGTAAAAGGAACAACAAATGTAAACTTATTAAAGGAACAACAAATGTAAACTTATGAAAGGAACAAAAGATGTGAACTTATGAAGAACCTTCACGCATCAAATCTCAGTAATAGGAACTGGAACAACAATCATTTAATGCTTCAGAGAATATCGATTTCTTGCAATTGACATGAAATCATCAACACACTTGTGTGTTCCTTAACTGCTATAAAAGAGAATCGAATCACAAGACATAATTTGAGTTGATAAAATTACAGATCGAACTGTATCTCCTTCAAACTACATCCTTGGTTTTTAGAGGCACTGTTATTTGAAACTCAGTATATAAAAATGGAAAAATGACGCGAGGCTTCTATTGATTTCATAGCTAGTACAACATTTCTACAAAAACTACTAACACATAGAAATTCTATATTCTCTATTCTTGAGTGCAATTCTCGCTCTCTTTCTTCAAGATCTATTTACCCCTTATATGTTACAATAATATGGGTAAATTAAGTTATCCTGAGGATCAAGAGATCCTCAAGATTTCTTTACTATTACAATAAGTAACTCAATTATCTTTAAAACTACTTTGCACCATAAAGTCTTTAACCTCCAATAGCTTGTGAATCTTCAATATTCCTCTTGCTATCTTGGGTTCGACAATATTTAACCAATCCTGCAATAAAACCAGACAATTCCAATCATATTTACGATCTATGTAATCTAATCTCCAACAATCAATGCTAAAGGGTATATTATTCATTTTCTATTCTATTTGCTTCTAAATAACTGAAAAGTCAATCAAGATGATATCATGAAATGTGGGAAAAAGGAAGATATATATACCTTTTTCATAACCTAACAGAAGCCACGAGAACAGATTTCGTGAGGCTCCCAACTCTGGGATCTCCTCAATACAACATACCAGATGAATTCATGACAGCCCTAATTTACTCCTTATTCCTAGAAAGACGACAGACAGATAATATCAGTGTGTAAAATGGTGAACAAGGACCATATTATCGTAACATAGAAGCTATCGTAGTGGAGTTGATGGAGAAGAGATTTCCTGGTTTGATTCCCCCTTGGGATATGGAGGGGACATTGCAATGACTTTGTATTATATTCTACAGATAATAATACAAGAAGGCTATGTAAAGGGCTTAGAGGAAGACCTATGTGGCACATACAGAAGTCAAGTAACTTGCAAAACCTGCGGTGCTTTCTCCAATAAGGTTGACGATGATATAATGGTTACATTCTGGGTGGACAAAGGACAAGATTTTGACCTTCTCTACTACCTCACAGAAGGTAAAGTTGAAGATAAAGATATGGCTGACAATAGCACCAGGTTTTTAACAACACATCATCTGTTCAACTTTACATAATGAATTAGCGCATTTAAAGCCCAGATAACACATAACAATGCACCCAGTAGAAGTCAGCAAGATTCATGTGATAAGGTCTACGATGTAAGGTATCAAACAATGATTTGTTGTTTTCCACATACTTTGATTTTGGATCTTCGTGGCATTTCCCGGTGGGAGGGGATGATGTTGTATCTCGAATTTTTGGATATCAGTCAACAGATAGAACCACAACATAGTAGTGGGGCTGGGAATTGTAAATATAAGTTGACCTACTAGTTGAGTTTGAAGCTGATAATGGAGAGCATGCTATCACATATGTAAGAGCTTCAATGTATGTGAACCAAAATGGTATTGATATGGAGAACATTTGGTACAAAATTAATTACCATCACATCAAATTAGTACCGTTTACAGAGTTTTTCAAACCAACAAACATCTCCCTTATACTAATATATGAGCAGATGAACTCATAAACTATTTCTTAGTTGTGAAAATGATGCAGGAGCATCGCCAGTAGCAAGCGAGTGTGGGACAAACACCATCGCATTTTTGGCACATGTTGAAAATGTTTGAATCATTTTGAAAGTTTGGGTGCGCAGACTTTAATGTAATAGTTAAAGAAGAATTTACTTCCATATTGTAAATGAATCTTGAGAGATCCCCTCTCATCTGCAAGGTGTAGAGGAATTTACGCATAATTAATGTAAGTAGGTAGATTTAAATCCTAGATTAGACAGTTTTAGGAGCTGGAGGGAAAACTGACTATAGACACCCTCATCTTGTATCATTTGTAAAATTATCAAGAAGATAAATAGAATATAGAGAAGAAGAAGAGAGTTGTAGCAAAAAGTTGTAGAGAAGAACCCATGTACAAAAGTTCTGAGATTAATATATGAAGCTTTGATTCAGACTCATGGTGTTCTAATACTTTCTGTGTATACATTCTAAATGTTATGTTCATGGTTGTTTTACTCTTTCTGTTGTACATTTTCTTTTATGCTATGTATGTATGATTTCATGTTAAGTATTTGAAGTCTGAGAGAGTAAGAAAATGAGTTTCAATTGTTTCTCTTCTTGAGTAATAGTTCTTGCAAGGAGTGCAGTGGAGCGTCTACAAAGAGTGCGTTGATGGGTTCGGAGTTCATCTCTGAAAGATCAGGAGGGATACCATTGTTATCATTTTCTGTAGAAGTGCAAGTCAGACACAGAAGCCGTGCAAGGTGTGTTCAGGTGGGTTGGAAGTTCAAATATTATCAACCAAGGAAGGGATTGAAAGACTGTTGTCGCAAAGAGTTGCACAGAGTCAAAAGAACTCAAATACTTAGATGTATTTGAGGAAGTTCCGCAAGGAGTGCATGCAGAAGTCTTTTAAGAGGCTTGAGTTGGCGAAAGAAATCTAGGGAGAGTTAGCGTCTTCAAGGTGTTTGAAGAGCCGAAGGGAACTTTAGCCATCGCACAGAGGATAGGTTCTAGAAGAGAGTCGTCGAGTCAATTTTGAACCAGAGATCTTCGAAGAAGAAATTTGGATGGTTGGAATTCTCCGAGAAGAATTCCTGAAATAGCGAGAGCTATAGGATATGAAGGAGATGCAAGGTAGATAAGGGGCCATTGATCTCGAATTATTGGGGCGTCAGATAATTTCGTCATTTCGAGGTTCGAGAGTTCGAAGGGAAAGCCAAAATTTTTGGCTGATCAAATCCCCAAAACGTGAAAAGGAGGTTTTTGTGTGTGGAAGCAAGTTAAGTTTTCAGAACTTTGGAGTTTGGGGTTTCAGAAGTCTCAAGGGAAGGAGATCAGGACACAGTAGGGGAGAAAACCCGAAATCAGAAGTCACGACAGAGGATTATCGATGTTTCGGCATTTTGAGGATTGCAAGGATATAAGGTGGTTCGAGAGTTCCAAACTCCTGATACCCGGAAACCCAAAACAAGGGGAAGGAGACACATGGAAGGGAGGAGACTTCCTATCGAGGTTCGTGAAGGTAGAGGAGGAGAAATACCATTTTGGTATTTCTAGACTTCATAGACCAGAAGACGGAGGTGACAGAGTATTCGATCCTTAACATATCGGACTCTTGATATGCGAAAGTCCGAAAGGATTTCAGGAGATGAAATTTTGGCATTTCAACGTTCGAAGGTCGAAGAGGTAAGGCATTGACACAGGATTCATAGAATTTTGAAGTCCGATATCCCAAAATAAAATGGGAATTCCCCTCAAGGTGTTGTTATGGGTAGATTTCCCGAAAGGGAAATAGAAGAGCTAGTTGAGCTCTCGGGCCAGAAGGAGAAGATCCTGTGTGGATCCCGACTTGTGGGTCTGGGGAGGGGTCTGCGTCAGAAAATCATATTTCTCATTGGATATCTAGTTATTTTGAAATGGAAAAACTTATCTAGTTACTCTTGCAATGGAATTTTTTTCCCAACTTTTTAAATTTCATCATATCTAACTCAATATATTCTAACTTAAAGAAATAAATAAATAAATAGAATCAATAATTTAAATAGATTTCTTGGAATAGGATGTTTTCAATTAGCATTGTAATCACCCTACATCTTTTGAGGTTGTGCTGAACAAACCGTTTTCTCACTTGGCTTCTTGGCAACACTCTTCACCTAGAGCATATCCATACTCTATTCTAGTTTATGGGTGAGTCACACCTTGTTCAACTTTTGTATACTTAGACAATTTTTTAACACTCTTAACACTTAGTCATTTAAACATACACCCATGAAATGAAGAGAACGCTTGCAAAAAAAACAAGAGACACACAAATATAATGTGAGAAGCACAAGTTGTGCCTAACACTCAACTAAGTTTTATTATTATGAAATGATTAAAATATGAGCATTATTGTCTCAATTTACAACTTTCAAAAATTCACATGACTTGCCTCACCTCGCCAAGACACCCATACACATAATCATCACACCAAGACTCGTCCATCCTAACAACATTTGCAACTCTTGCAGAGCACCCCAAACGTCTATCCACCATAAACTCATTGTCTCTTCTCTATCACAAGACTTCGCACAAACCTGCAGTTCTATCTCATAGCTACCTCACTTAGACCTACATCAAGACTTCCCCCATAATCAATCCAAAAGAAGGTTGTGCCAACTATATCCACAGAATCACCTCAAGGAAAAACAATTCCTCATATGTGGAGTGACTTGGCTCCTTCATGAAGTTCACCTCTCTTCATCCAAGCCTGTCTCAGAATCACAGAGTTGATCTTGTTCTTCTTGTTATGAAAATTTCCGTTTCTTGATTGTGCGTCCTTGTTCTCTTATATGGACTCCAAAGGTCATAATTGTGAACTATCGTGTCCTTTGGGTGTGTTACGCCCCTTTGTGAACCACCATGCCCAAAGGAATTTCCATTCACCTACATGGACTTGGTCACCCAAATGAACCTATGCTATTGTTACACATCGGAATTACTCACATCGATAGTGTCGCAAGTGTCATCATTACAAGTGTCGCATTTTTCTCACAAGTGTCGCAAGTGTCAAGGAAAGCATACTGCCATGATTCCTATGTCGTGCCTATAATGACATGAGAAGGACACTTGACACACATCAAACACTTGATTTGGAAGAGGAGAAATGATTAACTGAGTTTTTGGAGGAGAGCGCTCCTCTATACCTCTCTCAGGAGTGCTAGCGCCCCCCTATACACTATATGGGAGTGTTATAACTTTATCTCTACCCTTTTGGAGGAGTGCTACTACTTTTGGGAGTGTTGGCGCCCTCCTAAAGCCTACTGGGGAGACCTATAACGCTCTGATGACCCTTTTGCGGGAGCGCTGCCTATTCTGTGCAGCAGTTGATTTGTTGAGGAGAATGAGGGAAAGATCTTTTCAATCTTGGAAGGTAGTTGGATTCGAATCCCTAGTCCAGCCATGATCTTAGTGAAGATCCCTAACTGAAGGAGGAAAATCCTCAACTCACCCCAAAGATATCACAAGTGGTTGAGCCTCTCCAACGCTATATAAGCAGGCTTTCTCATGGTAAAAGGGGGACCTAGATGGAGAATCATACCAAACTTATGATATCATAAATGATATTTGGAGAAGGGATGAGAAACATGAAACCTATGATCTCATAGGAAACACATAGTGAAGTGGAGGCTAATCAGCGAAGCTATTGTCATTCTGATTGTGGAGCTTTTGAGCAAGGGTTAGGAAAGGAGAAGTTGACGAAACTGCTACATTCCATCTATGGTTGTAAGTAACATTTTGTCCTCATTAATGTAATATGCTTGGCTTGTTTCTTTCTAATTCATGTTTGACATTACATGAATTTATCTCTAAGTAGATAGGTTTTCTTCAAACTAATCTTGATAGAATAGGAAGTGGTTGTACTTTGTTTTTCTACAGGGCTTATCGAGGAGCTCAAGATTGGAGTTCAACTCAGAGCGTGCAGGGACAAATACCAGTAAAAGGTACATCTTTCCTCATTCCTCTTCATGCATTAGTTTGTGTAGACCTAAAAGGAAGTCAGTGACCATGATAAGAACTTTACGTCTTAGAGTTAAGAGTCTAGCTCTTTGAGGAGATCTACCTGTCCGCAGGGAGATTTTCCTTCAACATAAACTGGCGACTCCGCTGGGGAATCAAATCAAAACTTTTGGTTTTGATTTTTCCTCATAGACCTTGTCTTACCCTTTGATTGTTTTCAGACCTTGTTCACCCCTATGTCTGTTTTCATATACTGATTGATTCTTTACCCCATCACATTCAGCTTGACTGTCAAAATTTGACTGAAATTTTGGGTCTTTGGACATTTTTATGAGTTTTTTAATTCTGGTGCCCCTGTGCCCATGTTAGTAGAGCACCAACACTCCCTAAAGGTGTTGGATATAGATTTATAATGCCCTGGTGTCCCTTACACTAGAGCACCAGCCCCTTTTTGTACAAAATCTTTTCAAAAATTGCATTTTTGAGGTCCAGACCCTGTTTTTTCACTTGCTGAGATTCTTTGTGATTCAATGCTTCTTCCCATTGAAATTTGACATTCCCCCCTTCTGAGAAATAAGCACTTTATTGTTCAGAGTTGGTGGCCTTCTTCATTATTTTTGAGTTTTTGTTGTTGAGAGCTTGAAATCAATCCACTTCTTTCTTCTCTCCTATCCAACTGAGCAGGAACTCTGGTGAAGGGCATCAGGAATCTGTGAACCATCTTATCTGGTTCTTTGAAGTCATCATTTTTAAACATCTCTCTTTTGTGTGAATTGTTTGATATTTCTTTTTTATCTTTTGTCTTCTGTTTTCTTCTTGTTTCAATCATAGCAAGAGGATATGTGTAATGTGTGTGAAATCTGATCATGCTTGTTTGAATCTCCTTGATATGAAAGGGTAGTTGGTAGGAGAATTCTTTGCATGGGATTAATCATCATTCACATACAAACGATAAAAAAAAAAAATACATTTTAATGATTGGTTTGCATATTAGAAGGCATTTTTGAAAATGTTTTAGCATTGCATTGGATTCGATTGAAAACCGATTGATTGAAGACATTTCATATTAGTGTTTGAAAGTGAAAACGACTCCTTCTCTTTCCCTTAAATAGGCATTCATTGAAAAGAAACGATTGCTTATCATCTTTCATGCATCTTTTTGGGAATTGAGTACTCATTCCATCAGTTTCACTTGCGTGCACCCTTTGAGTAAAGAAAAACTATAAAACAAACGCTAATTAAAAATTATCTAGAACAATTTTTTTTTTAGGATCTTCTACCAACAGTAGACTAGGGTTAGCACTTTGGATTAGGTTGTGAGTACAACTCTCCAAATTTTTCAAAAAAAACATTAGCATCCTGAGCTAGGGAGAGTCTAATCCAATTATGGTATTGGTTTTCTGGGATCCCCCTCTCACATAGGGGTTACGCATGAGGTCACATTCAGGTGAATTACGGAGATTATCCCTTCATGGTTCAACTTTTTGTAGTGGTCGGATCGTATATAGGGGGTCTCTTAGAGGTATACCCATGATTATGTGTGGGAGCCTCTCGAGTTGATTTTGGACTTGTTATCCTGCCCATACATTTCGGATCAGACTGTCGACTGTATCCACCCAGGGATTCACTGTGAATTGGTGTCTTTAGTTGCCATAATATTTAGGTACTTACACAAGGTGACGGTGAAGGGAAGTCTCACTGTACCTGGAACAGACATTGGTCAAACTCACTCGGGCTCCTTGGAGGGTAAATCCACAATTACTACGTGGAAGCTTGCACCAAGGTGAAAGTTCGTTAAGCAGGTCACCATTGTAACTGTTCCACCATATCCTAGCCCCTTCTCGACTTGATCATGCGACGTTGGATTTCATCACCAACTAGTACGATCATCGAGAGAAGTTTTTTTTTTCTTGGTTGATTCCTAGATTTTATTAGCGTATGTTGTTTCTTTTTGTTAGTTGGCCCTTGATTTTCAGTGTGTTTTGTTATTTTCCAAAATTGAGCCCATAGACAATAAAGGTCTTCGTCAATCACATAGGATGCAAGGGCTGCCTCCAGAAGGCTATCAAACCTTACCTCCTAGCCCTCTAGAAGACAACTACCATAGAGAGGTAGAAAATCAATCTGACGCTGGAAGTGATATTGCTCCTCCGTTAGATAACCCAGAAGGCACTTTGGTCATAGTTGAAAATCCCACTACATCTATGTCGGTAACTCCTCTCGAACCACTTTTGGTTCGTTTAGAATCCCTTGGGAACGTCATAGACGAAGAGATCCCACAATTACCGGAGAGGATTTTTACCAAAACATATATGGCATCCAAAGAACCAATATTTGGTGATGAGTATAGGACTCTTGTTCGTCCTAGAACCACAGTAGAAACCAATACCACACCTACTCGTTCTGTATGGAGTACTTCATCGGGACGTGATCTCTATGAATATTTTGAATCCTTTCGACAACCATTTCAACCTCATGACCCTCCTAGTGAAACAGGACCATCCGGTCAAACCATGAATCACCCAGTCGATCATGTTATTCACTCTACTGCTACACTGGCACAATTCCATCCTAGTGCTAGACTCATCACCTCTACTCATCCCCAAAGCACTTCAATATCTACCCCCGTTTCTAAAAAATTTTACTCTACAGCTCCACATGTTCCACATGATCCTACTTGGACATCTTCTCACCCGAGAATGTAGACCCCTGCTGGCCAAACAAAACCGGTTGAAGGGAAACCACCATCCAACGAACCTTTCCCTCCTAGAGGACTACCGTTCCATAGAGGGCCTACCATTCCCGTGGGGCAGCCCACTTTTCATACTCTTCCTGGAGGGAAGCCTTTGTTTTCCAGTCACACCCCAGTCGTAAATCCACTGCTGGAAGGGGGGCAAACCTCGTTTGCTAGAAACCCTTCAAAATCTTGGGGAGTGTCTTCAAGAGGCATTTTTACCCAACCCCACATTGAGGGGCACTTGTATAATAACCTACTAGGAGGAGTATCCAATCCTGTCCCTTCTGGAACATCTTATGGGCAATCTTATCCGGGCGGCATACAAAATACCACCTGGAGTTCTTCGGGACCACAGTCTTATCCTCCTCATGGGCCTCATTTGTATCTACCTCTGGGATCTACTCCTTACCATTCTCAAGGGAAATTTTTTTATCCTCCTCATGGGAAAATAAATCACCCGACCTATAATGTTCAGAACCGACGGGGTTATGCCAATGTTTCTCATGCACCATTGAATCCTTCTTATCCTGGCCAATAACAACCATATGTAGGAGGACCTACTGGTTACAACTATCCACCTAACCCAGTCTATGGTCCTACTGGTGTTCCTATGCCACACCAGTATCATTCGCAAATTAACCGACAACTACCTTTCCTTGAGACTCTTGATCTCCTAGACTTATCTTGGTTAACTAATGATCCTATTTCTCATTCACCAGTTTGGCCATTCATTCCAGCTAAACTTCCTTCTGATATTCCAAAATTTGACGGAAACCCTGGTGAAGATCCAAACAACCATGTGATGAATTTCCATTTGTTGTGTTCATCAAACTCCCTCATGGATGATTCTGTACGTTTGCATATTTTCCAATGAACACTTACTGGTTCAAAAGCAAAGTGGTATATTGAACTACCACATGCTTCTTTTCATGATTTCAATTCCCTTTCCATGTCTTTCCTCACACACTTTCAACTGTCTATCCACTACGAGATGGGTACTGAACTCTTGGCCTCCCTTCATCAAAATAATTCCATGCATATCTCTGACCATATTCATGAGTGGAGGAGACGATGAAGGATGATCAAGGAATTCATTCCTAACATATTATTGGTGGAATGCTTTACTAAATCATTGTTGCCCCCGATCGCTTGTGATATCGCTATGCGTGGTGCGGTCACAGAGGAACAAGCCATCGCTCGGGCTCAATACTTAGATTTGGTTTATTCCCAATTTGGTACTTTGTATTATTTTCTTCTGAATGCTTCTCAAGATAATACCGATCCTTCTAAGCCATCATCCTCATCTCATGTAGATGGTGTTATCAGTTCTGTCAAAACTCAATCTTTTTCCAAATCAACTACACCCTCCTCTACCTCCCCCCAAACTCAGATCTCTGAGGTGAATGCAGTTTAATCTACCCCTTCGCAACAATCCGGAGGTAAGAAGAAGACAAAGAATAAACCAAAAAATAACAATGAACAAATGGAAAATCGAGCTCAACCACCTGCTACCGAAAAGAAAACACAACGGAAGCTGAAATTACCATGTATCATTTGTGGTGATGATCACTACACTCGAGACTGTCCGCTTCGCAATGAAGTGGCCAAAATTTTCCAAGGAAAATCACAACCCGCTGTGCTTACTCAGCCTTTCCCACAACAACAATCCATCATTGCTCAAAACCCCTCTTTGGGGGGAAGTTCTAGAGATCCTCATGATGAGGCCTCGTCGAGTGCACATATTTATATGTTTAATGGGATCAATTTGACCACTCTCTCTAAGACATATGACACACCAGGTAACCCTGACAAAGGAAAAGACACTAACGGTACCTGTACTTTACCGGATCCATCATCGTCCTTCGTCAGTCATCCATCGGTTAATCCTCCATCTGGACCACTCCAGATTGAGAAACTCACATTCGAATCTATCTTACACCATCCGAAGAGCACTATTCGTAAAGCTACCTTTAATCCTAGTTCACGTGCTACCCAAAACTACAACATTGTTGAAGATTTGGCTCAAGCACCATGTGTTATGTCTGCGTTAGAAGTTCTACAACACTTCCCTAGTCAGCGTAGAATTCTCTTGGCCACTCTTGGCATTGTTGATCCTGAGTCGTCCAATAAGATCATGTTTAACCTAGACAATTTTGTGTCTCGACTCTCCCACCAACTTGCTTTCCAAGTTGATGTTGTTGTTCACAATCAAMAAATCCACCGAACTATTCTGGATGAGGGAGCCTYGACTTGTGTCATGTCTTTGGCRTGTTGGAAAGGTTTAAAATCACCAGCACTCAACAAATCCCCAATGATGTTACGCACCTTCGACGGGCGAGGTTTTCATCCCCATGGGCTTTTACAGTCCCTGCTCATCCAATTGGGTGGAAAAACCATTACTGTTGATGTCGAGGTGGTCGATTCTCCCCTTGATTACAACTTATTACTTGAAAGAAGTTGGTTTTATGCTATGACTATCATTTCCTTGTCAATTTTCTGATGTGTCCAATTTCCTCATCAGGGAAAAATTGTCACTATTGATCATTTGGATTTCTACACGACTGATGCTTGTGTTCCTGCTACCAACAATATTCCTTTCTTAGGAGACCACAATATCACGTATGAAAGTGTTGGTGTTGGCTTACTCAAATATTCTAGCCTCATGGGTACCTTCCCTACATGACTTCCACTGACTACACATCATATTGGCACTATCGATATGATTTTGACTGCGGCTTATCAATCTTTGGAATCATCTGACCCTTGGATTGTACCTTGTATGTTGGAATTCAATGCACTAGGTGACACCATGCCACTTAGTCTAGTCGAAACACCATACATTTCTATCCCATCTACTTCTCCCTCATCGGATGACCAACATCGATTAGCACCTGACATTTCCTCGATGCAATTGAGTTCCTTGTCATCGACAATCGACTGCATTTCCCCAATTTTTCCTTTTGATGAATCTATTCTGGAAATGGTTCGCATTGATAAGTTTCCTCGGGATAATAACCATCACTGATCCTCTTTTCTTCCTCCTTGTGAATAAATTCGGGAAGATACACAGTCTATCTCTCTTCCTGGTGTTGATTTTTCATCATCTCCCATGATTTCAACTTCCGACGATTTGGATCTAGTAGTGGACATGGTGATTTCTTCGGTAGGGTTAATGGAGCCTGATCTCCTTAATCCTATCGTGACCCTTGACATGTGTTCCTTCCCGAGTGATTATCTTCCATCCAGTGAAGATCTCTTGGAAACCATGACCGAGTTTTGTCCCTTAACATGGTATCCTTCCAAAGCATTATCCTCTTGGAAGATTTGATCAAGAAGCAGTCACGAGCATAGTTTCTCTTCTCTGTGGAAAGCTCGTTAAAAAATGAAACAGAGGCCATGAACATAGTTTCTCTTTTCTATGGCAAGCTCGTTAAAAAATGAAACAAAGGCCTTGAGCATAGTTCTTTTCCTGTGTCAAGCTCATTAAAAAATAAAACAATCACCTCTCTTGAACCTTCTTTTCATCCACCCTTCTACTTTTTCTCATCTACTTGAGAAATTGGTGACAACCTCAAAATTGGTGAATGAATTGAAACTTGGAGGGCATGTCTCTAGCCTTTGATGATATTTCTGGAGTTAAGCCACTAGCTTTCAAAGCTGGGGGCATACCGAGCTTAGTCTTTGTTCTTTCTCGTGCTCGTAAATACATGAGAATGCATCTGAGTAGACTTTTATCTCTTTTTCGAGCCTATATGGATACATGAAAAAGGAACCCCCTATTGTCTCCTTTAAGCTCTTTTCAGACTCTCTAAACATGAAAAGATTGCCAAGTGATCTTGCTTCCTTTTCCACTCATTAAACGGTTTGAAAGGGCATCTTTCGATTGATAATTTATCTCTTTTTCGGCCTCGCGAGACCAACATTACGAAAAGGGACGACATTGGAGTCATCGTTAAGTTCTTTTCAGACTCTCTAAAGATGAAAAGATTGTCGAGCGACCTTTCTCTCTTCATGCTCGTTAAAGTATTTGAAGAAAACGTCTATTGAGTGATAGTTTATCTCTTTTCTGGACTCGTCAAACTACTTTACGAAAAAGGAACTGAGAGAGTTCTCTTTTAAGTGTTTTTC
>JZKD02S2338191.1:12159-31789 GCA_000966675.3 Picea glauca
AAGTTTTGTCCCTTTACTTTCAAAATACAATTTATATTCCATTGGACAAAGTCACTGCCCAAATATGGAAGCATTTATTCCTAGTTTATGTTCTCTTTGCTGCCGATTATAGGAAGAATGGATGAGAGGAGGGTTTGATATACCTTATTCTTGCATAATCCAAACAAAATTCCCATCTATGCTCACAACTCCATGACGATCTGACCATACACATGTCTTTCACATGTCTTTCAAATCGATGAGCCACATCAATTTTGCGGGGTCCCTAGTAGTTTTGAAAACCACCAAAGGTGGGGGGGGATTACCCACGAGCTTCCATTTATCACAAAGGAAAACCATGGTTTTCAATTTCACCCCCCCCCCCCCCATTAAATCTCGTACACTCAGAGGGGGGGAAGAAATAAATTTTAGTTGTTGGTCTTGTTTTAGATGATTTGTTTGATTTGAGACTTGACTCCTGATAYGCCAATATGTTGAAGTCCTTTGCATTATCACTTTTATACATGTATATTTTGGAACTTGGTCACGTGATTCTAGAGCTTGGACACATGGTAAACCCTTGGTGCTTTGTCTTGGGATAGAGATGGAATATTTTTTAAGTTAAGAAAATGGATTCATAAGAGCCACGTAACCATCATGATAATGAATATAATATATAATATAAATCCTATGCATTAAGTAATACTCTTGAAATTTTAACTCACACAAATTTTAGGTAAAAATTATTATTTAAAATTAAGTCTTTAAATAAAAAGACTCATTAAAAATAATAATAATTATTTTTTCGTTTTAAATTGACTCCATATGGTGACATGATTGGTACATAAGACAAGATAGTGGAATGGGAACTATGATCTGGTAAAAAGTCAAAGAATGCAGATTTGTTTTTGGCTAAGTATTAGAGACTTATGATAAGGAAGAGGTAGGTCTTTACAATTTTTTTGGGTGAAAATTGAAAAATTTTGACGAAAATTTTCTATATTACAACATTAGGCTCCATCCGGGGATTGTGTCTCCCTGTGAGCCACTAAAGAACTGTAGACCATGTGTCTTCACCATTTTTTGAAATCAATCTTTGTCCATATCTACATTCTTTGATTTCATGAACCCTATAAATACCTATACTTTCTCTGAAACCATTTCCCCTATTTTGAAAACACTGCTTGTTCATAACTAAAACAAACTAATTATACAAACTGAGAACCAAAATTTCTCTACCGAATTGCAAACTGAAATAGATGCTCACGTGAAAGCTTATTTATGTAAAATCAACCTATTCTAATTTTCTCAACTACTTTGTTTGGGTAAAATCATACTTCTAGTGCAACCAATAAAGCATTGTATTGATTACCTAATCCATTCCTTCATATTTTATCAACAAAAGGAAAGATTTGAAAAAAGGCAACTCAAAGTGTAATTTGAATCCATACTCAGTGTGTAGGAACAATTCAAAATTGTTCATATATTCCAAATAAACAACAACAATATCATAAAAGTTAAGAGAGATAATACTTTGACAATCAACAAATATCTCTTTTTCTTGTGCATGATAGAACTGCCTTTTTGGAATCTATGATTTTTCTACTCCATTGACAATACCAATCTCCTCATTCCGTGATCAGATTTCAATGAAGGAAAAGAAAAAGGTAAAAAATTACCTTCATTTGTTTTGACTAATGTCAGCTCATCAACACCTCCTTCCCTACCTTCCTCAGACTCTGCTTCATAGTTTTCATACACTGGCCTATAAATCTTATAAGTTGGTGTGTTGTTGAAAATTTCTATAGATAATGATTGAAAAATATACTCTTCTTGAAACAAATTTAGGCAAACCTCGACAACACAACCTTTTTCCACTTGATAAACATATTTATCTTCAATGATAGTTCCTTTCAATTTTTGTTGTCTCTTCATCAAGAGTTTGAATTTTATGCCCATGAACAACATGGTCTTCATGAATATTGAGGGAAACAATTTTTTTAATAGAAAAATGGCTCTCATTGTAAAACTTGTCAATACAAACCAAATTTATTGAAACTTCAAAAGATATCCGGAACTCATGATCATTCTTAGAAAAAGAAACAATATTATGCTCAACAAGTTCTTGATTGTGTTCTTCTACAGGATGAAGAATTACTATACCTTCTAGAAAACCTTCATGGGAATCTTCATATCACTATCCAGATATACCTCTTCATGTAACTCAACTAAAATATCCCCTTCACTCTCAATACTATAATAAGTTTTCTCTTCCAACTCTCGATCACATTCTTCATCTGTAAATCATTTATCATCATGATTGTCTTGAGGTGCCTATTCTTTTGATTCTTTGTTGCAACAATATTCAAAAATAAGTTCAATTGGATAAAACACTTTGCAATGAGAATGAAATAGTGTATGGAAAATACTTCAGTGGAGCAATACAAGAAGAAGGTAAATATTTATACCAATGTCGAGCATCTCCATCCATAGATATCATAAACATTTTCATGAGAACATCTTCAAGAAAAATTCCTACCTGATACATGGACTCATGCAAACCTATCAAGTGTTGTGCAGGAAAATCATCATCATCTTCTATAAATCTTGGAAGAAATTATTCCCAGTCTTTTGTGCTAGGCATAGGATTATGAAATCCAAGTGTATTTGAAAAATCAAAAGGAGCATACCTTGCAACGATCTTTGCTGCAAATGAACTTGACATTGAAACATATAAGTGGAGTATAATCACAATGGAATCACTAGGTGAATAACCAAATATCCTAATGCACGACTCTTTTTCACCTTCAATAACCAAATCTAATATTCATAAAACCCCAAGGAAAATATTTTGAGCCTTTGTTCCCCGACAATGGCGCCAAAAATATGTTGTAACTTGAGATTGTTCCTAACTACTTAGGAACAATTCTAAGATATATTAGAACCTACTTTAGGTCATAAGTTAACTCTTGGACTAGAGGGGGCTCCCTCATCATATTTAAGACAACTGGCTACCTATTGTCACTAGGCAACAACTCTCGATGATTAAGCTTTGAATGCCATATTTTAATGATAAATAAAAGGATAAGCAGGATTGAGATTAATAATGACAACAGACTGGAATAAAAATATTGTAACTTCAAATATCAGAGGCCTAATACATTGGGATTGGAGTCTCGTCAATCAAAGAACAAAAAATGATAATGAAAGGTTGAAGAGAAGGAGAAGAACATAAGATCCCAGACTTAACATCGAGTGAGGAAGTCACTATTAATCTAAGATGAAGAAATATACTTTGTTGGGAATAAGATTATGAATCCAACAAAATAAATGAAATAAGGTAACCTACAGGTCCTTAAACATGTATATATTAAAGGTACAAAAAACAAGGTTGAAATTTACTCAAATTCCTCCAATATGTAACTCTCCATATACATAAATACTCTGTGCAAAATAGAGATGATAAAATCATCTGTAACACGAACTATGTTTTACTTGACTTCAACATACACGAATTAAACCTACAATTTACACTTTCTTCAATTTATGAACAATAGTGGTGGTCGTACCAAATTTTTGTTTGCAATCTTATTCAAATAATGAGAAAGAACATGGATGTAAATATGAGAAGCTTAACACATAAAATATGAAAAAGACAAGGCTCTGATTGGAATAAGATGTGAATCCATAAATTAATCCTCCAATCTTAGAAAATTACAATAGCCCCATGGGATTCATTACAGAGACCTCAATCCTCTCACTGCCAAAATTATTCCTAACCTACTGACCCACTAAGGAAGTCTTCAACTGCTTCTTTTATAATATTTGAATGTTGAATGGTTGATGACTTCAAATATGGATCTGCTTTTCTAAAATGGAATTAAGGTTGAGAGTAATTTGGAACTCTCGACACTTCAAGTCAATGTGTTATACCATTTCTCATAAAAACAGGATTCTTGTTGTTGATTCCTTTAATTCTTCAAGAGGCTTTATTTTCTACCTCATTTTCCATCTACTTTTATCCCTTGTAGATTTGACTTCATTGACTTGTATAGAAATGGTTGCAATAATTTACCAACTCGTATTGGACAAGTATAATTCTTCTACAATTTTCTAATGCAGAGTAACCTTGTTGTCCAGTTGATATAAGAGGCAAAATTTTCCACCAGTTTCAAGACCATAAAAGTTGCAAGGAATCTACCAATGAAATTATAACCCACATCTAGCTTGAGATTTTACAACTTTATGTCGAAAAACCTCAAGTCACCTCCAATGAAAATTAACCATAATATGTTCCTCTTAAACTCCGTCCATATGTCAAAATTCCTTGCCTTCGAGGAAAATTCTGCCATAGGTTTTTTCCCTTGACTTTCAAAATACAATTTATATTTCATTGAGCGAAGTGATTTCCAAAATATGGAAGCATTTATTCCCAATTTACATTCTCTTCATTGTCGATTAGGTGAAGAATGTATGAGAGGATGGTTTGGTATACCTTATTCTTGCATAAGCCAAAATAAATGCCCGTCTATGCCCACAACTCCATGACGATCTAACCATACACTCAATAATTTCAAAAGGTCCCTAGTAGTTTTGAAAACCAATGAAGGTGGGGGAAGAGAAATTACCCACAAGATGTCACATATCACAAAGGAAAACCATGGTTTTCAATTTCTCTCCTCCCCCCCAAATAAATCTCGTACACTAGGAGGGAGGGGGGAATAAATTATAGTTGTTAATCTTCTTTTAATTGAGCCATTGGATCTTAGACTTAACTCTTGATACACAAATATGTCTATATGATAAATTCCTCTACGTTATCACTTTTATACAGGGTTATTTTGGCACTTGGTCACATGATAAATTCCTCTACGTTATCACTTTTATACATGGTTATTTTGGCACTTGGTCACATGATTCTCGAGCTTGGACACATGGTAAGCGCTTGGTGCTTTGACTTGGGATAGAGATGGAAAATTTGGTAAGTTAAGGAAACATATTCATAAGAACCACCTAATCATCATGAGAATAAATATAATATATAATATAAAGCCTATGCAACTTAATACTCATGACATTTTAACTCACACAAATTTTAGGTAAAAAATTATTATTTAAAATTAAGTCTTTAAATAAAAAGATTCATTAATAATAATAATAATATTTTTTCGTTCTAAATTGATTCCATATGGTGACATGATTAGTACATAGGACATGATAGTGGACTAGGAACTCTAATTTAGGAAAAAGTTGAAGGATGTAGATATTTTATTGACTAAGGATTAGAGACTTGAGATGACAAGAAATAGGCAGGTCTTTACAAAAGATTGTGAGAAAATTGAAAAACAATTGACGAATTTTTTTCTATGTTACAACAGAGAGCCAACATTGGTCTTAACAAATCTTAACAAATAAAAATTAATTGTTATGTTATGTTATGTTTCTTCGATCAACAAATCCTCGAAAAATAAGATTATTGAGTTGAATTTGGTTTTCATGGGTTAACATATTCTAAATATCAATAGTATTACAAATGTTTTGAAAATGAGATCTAATCTAAGTGTAGGCTATGCACTCTAAGATAAAATGTTTTCCATTTTCTACTGTGTTATAATTGTAAACTTTAGAAATTATTTCTTCCTGTGATGTTTTAGGTCTTTTCCACCTCCCTATTTCACTATGAACCTCAAGAAAGTTTGTTCTTATTTTTACAATATTTATTTTCTTCTTGATGTTAGCAACAATATAGATATAATTTTGATATTCTAACTTAGGATTAATGGTTTCTTTGTAGTAAACCACCTTTTTATTATTCTAAATCTCCTTGTAGCACCATAGTTTTTATTTAAAGTTAGTTCCAATAATACTAATAATGGTGTTGATATTTTGAAGGGAATCATCTGTTAGAATATTGTGCTCATTTCACCATAAATAATGCTACACCATTGTCACCCAACCATAGGCACAAAGCCACCCCTGAGCACCTTAATATTTTCTAGATAGAATGATTTTGGGTAGCCACACTAGAACCAACAGATAAACCAAGAGAGCGCACCTTCTCCAAGGTAGCACACAAGTAAGAGTACAAAAAAGGTTGAACAAGAGTGTGTTGCACCGCTACATCTGTTGTTTCTCCTCTTCCAGACTTGCACGCTACTTCTGTCGCTACTACACTTTTAATATATGTGCACCAACTGAGTGAGTGTGTGTTTTTCCAAATGAGCTAAAGCACCTTCTATTTATTCTAATCTGTCCAGGTGAATAGGTGTCTCTTCAAGAAGGGCCAACCTGTCCATTTTTGCATATAATACTTTAATATTACTTATTCCGCTGAGCCAACTTGTCTTCCAGGGTTTTCACACATCTGTTTAGGTTTTCTCTTGATTCCAAAATATTCTATTCTAGTCAATTTTTTATCCATGGAGTTTAATACCCCCCACAGCTACCAAAACATCAACACTCCCTCTTAGCTAGGGAGGTATTTAACCATGACATTCCCTTATGGTCTTAATCTCCTTGCTTGCTATGCCATGATCTTCGCATCATGGTTACATAGACCATGCTACTGGTAGCATCATTACGTCACACATGGATACACCCATGTGGACCTCTCAATCTTGTCTAGGGGCCACAACCTGCTAGAGAACACTAGAGCTACACCTTGTAGTGTGTGTCACCATCATTGTCATGGGATACACCTGCATGATATGCTCACCCATGGCTACACCCATGTCATGAGTATCATCATTACTATCATCATTATCCATCCATCTCACATGGCATGGGAAAGACCTACATGGTCTTGCAGTCTGGTAGCATCACTAGAGCTACACATGCTATCTCATGATCACCCAGATCATATTACGATCAACACCATCACAACTATACAGGTTCTCGATTACGCTAGTAGCATACCAGACTATCTCACTATTGTAGAAACAACTCGACATACCATACCATCTCATTGGAGTATCCTAGAGCTCGACATAAATCCTACAACTCGACACAAGACCTATAGCTCGACGTGAATCCTACAACTCGGTATGAAGCCTACAACTCGACACAATGCCTACAACTTAACACGAAGCATACAACTCGACAAAAGGCCTACAACTCAGCACAAGGTCTATAACTCAGCATGAAGCATACAAATCGACATAAGGACTACAACTTGGCACAAAGCCTACAACTCGACACAAATGCATACAACTCGGCATGAAGCCTATAAGATCCTTCTTTTCAAATTCTTCCATCAACTCCCTTTAACTAAGAGAATCCTTGAACCATGCTTCCATATGCTGCATGCCCCTATGCATCTTGCAAAGTTTCATGAAACCTTGCTTCTTCCTGATCACTGACTCCCTCTGAGTCCTTTCAAGTCTTTCTTTTTGCGGTAATCTTCTTGGAATACGTAGGATAACCTGCTCGAAACAAGAACAAGAAGAGAAAAAGTATTTCCAATATAATAAATTTTTATATACGAAGATATCAATTTCATGGAAATTGATTATAGAATTACCAAGGTGTCCTGCCTAAGAACAATAACAAGAAATATCTCCTAGAGGAGATGTTAGTTCATATTGCAATTAAGTACAATAAGCATTTATATTAATAGTAAATGCTACTAAGTATTCATTTGTTCTTAGAATTAATAAAATATAAAGGATTGCAATACTTAAGCGACAAAAACAATATCAAACCTAATATGCAAACCTGGAGTGTGGCTATTTTTCCGCTTGAGTTACTTTTCTTTTGAGAGAAGTATTATTTCCAACCTGGAGAGTGTGTTGTTCCTATGAATGTATTAGATCTAAGATCTTTCTCTCTCTATGATTTCTTCTTGGACAAAGATCCCTTCTCTTTCCAGGATTTATATTTGCAGTAGTTTCTTTTTATTGTTTCTCCTACTCCATGTTTCCAAGGAAGCTCCAAAAATCAAACTCTTCATCCTTTGACACCTGCTCTTCAGTCTGTGGTTCCATAATTTTTCCCTTTGTTCTTTGCAAGGATGATGCCAATCCTTATCTTCCATGCCCTACCAAGAGACCATGATTCTGCTGCGCCACTTTGACTTTATGGAGGAATTCATAAATGCCTTTGACTTTGACCTTGACCAATATTTTGAATTTGACTAGTCAAACCTTGACTTTGACTAGTCAAACTTTGACTAGTCAAACTTTGACTTTGACCTAAAAATTCAACTTTGACATTTTTTTATGGTTGAGGGAACTAGGAGATTCACTGGGTTGGGGTACACTAGGATATCCAAGAATTATGCCAAACGCTTCAATAAAAGTGCCTGAACAATCAGGTTAGGGTTTTTTGATGTTGTAAGATCAGAAACCCTAGCTGCAACTACAATTGTGCTACAACGAGCTTGAAAGAGAGTTGCAGATCTACCTTCTAGTTGTTATACTGTTCCGAAGGTGGTGTGGGCCCATAAACTGTTATAATATTCTGATTGTTTCACCATAGACAATACTACACCATTGTCACCCAACCATAGGCAAAAATCCACACCCGAGCACCTTAACCTTTGCTAGATAGAATGATTCCGGGAAGCCACACTAAATAAACCAAGAGATCCCACCTTCTCCAAGGTTTCACACAAGTAAGAGTACGAAAAAGGCTGAACAAGAGTGTGTTGCACGACTACAATTGTAGCTACTCCTCTTCCATACTTGCACACTACTTCTACTGCTATTGCAATTCTAAGATATGCGCACCAATTGAGTGAGTATGTGTTTTCCAAATGAGCTAAAGTGCCTTCTATTTATACTAATCTAGACAGGCGAACAAGTGTCTCTTCAAGCAGAACCGACCTATCCTTTTCTGCATATAAAAATTCAATATTACTTATTCTGCTGATCTGAATTATCTTTTAGGGTTTTCACACATTTGTTTAGGTTTTCTCTTGCTTCTAGAATATTCTATTCTGGTCAAAGGTTTATCCATGAAGTTTAATACCTCTCATAGCTACCAAAACATCAACATCCTCTTCTACTACTCCCCGTTCACAAAGCTAGGATGATTTGAAATGGATGACTATATATTTTGTCATCTATTTTGGTACTTTCTAAGTGGAAAAATTGGCTCTATTGACTTCTAAGGCCCAATTTAAGGGAAAGTCCTATTTTGGTTATTTTGGGTCTTCAAACCTCTGGAGCCTATCTGGGCATTAAATTATCATTTTTAGGATCAAATTTTTTCAAACAACCTCCCAACCCCTTGATATTAGTCACATCGAGAGCTTCCAACAGTACAATGACAACCACAATAAGATTTTGTATAAGGAAGTTATACCTCTCATAAAATGATCTATGTTTTTGACCACCATGGTACCAATATTTTGCAACATAGGCTCTCATTATTAACACATGTGGACCTAGTAATTTGTGTACTTTCAAGAAGATTCTAGAGGGTCCAATACCCTAACCTTGAAGGGGAGTTGATTCATATAAGAACACTAACACTAATCCTATATGGTTGTATGGGCATGTTAAATACTAGGCCACTAGGAAAGGAAGGGGTTATATTCTTATTGTATTCAGTATTGTTCCACATTTAAGTAAATCAATGGAATGGGATATTGTGAGCATAACAAAAGAAACTATAGAAGACCCTATAGTAGCCATACATGCCATAGTTGATATGGAAACTCCTTATTGAGTTCGCCTTTCTTTGTATTTTCATTTCATATCTCAGAAGAAAAGAGCAAGGCATAGCCCTCACCTTTTGGTTGTGTTTTTCCCATATTGGGTTTCCTAGGGCACATCATGTGGATGGTGTGGCATTTTTTTTTAGCTTCTTTTTTTTCATTATCATCTTATTTAAGTATTTTGAACACTAAGTTATTAATATTAAATTTTAGTCTTAAGTAAACTCTACATAACAAAGACTTTGCAAAAACTTTTAAGATCTATTGTGATGAATTATTCCAGTGGAATATTCATGGTAGTTTACAAATACCATGAAGTAGCACCTGTAGTCCACCCTCTATTTATTCTTGAGTCAATTTTACTATTGTTTGAAGCTATGCTAGGAAACCTCTTTCTTCATTCTATCCAACTTATACTTGTACAACAAGTACCTTATCATAGCCTTACTCTCCACGGGAGGAAGCCCAACCTTTAAGAGAAGGATAGGGTATGGCGTGCACGCACACATACACAGATGCATGCATGTATGTTTATGTAAATGTAGATCCATCTTAATTAACCTCAGAATATTAAGTATAGGAAAAAATCAAATCCATGCGGGAAAATATTTTCATCAATTGTTCTCTTCTCAAACGGGTTGCACACACACACACACACACAATTCCATATTAATTAACATTGGATCTATCAAGCATAGGAAGGAATCAAATCCCTGAAGGGGAAAATATTTCACTGTTTTTTTCTTATCAAAAGGTTTTTCTACCTCAGAGGGATTTGATCTATCTTGATTCTTGGTAGATCTAGGGTTAAGATGGTTCTATACTAGTAAGTATAAAAATGAATCAACACTCTTTTCATGGAACATATTCAATAATTTACTACTAGATGAAGCGACAAACAAACAAGTTTTGAAGAAAGGAACTAACAAAAACATATTGTTTTAATAAAACTAAAAGTAAATCAAAGAGATTCAACTAGTTGTCCAAATTAAAGTGAGATGGACAACTCATACGAAATACATTGCAACCACATCTTTCATAATCAATTTGAATAATAATAATAATAATAATAATAATAATAATAATCTATTTTTAAGGTCATGACCAAGCCAAACACCAAATTGGTGTATGAGACCCCATTGTTTGTGGGAAAAGAGACCACCTATGTGCAACGATTTGAGTGCTAAAGTACATGGAGGTATACATACCCTACCCCCTTCTGGATTTGAAATACAAATTCAACACATAGATTTGTCCCCATTTGAAAGGAATAAGAAGAATATGAATTCTATGCCTAACTATAGGTACACCAAGAAGATCATAAAATACACCAAGAATTTAGGGAAGACAAAACATTCATGTATATTATTTTTCCAGGTATTTGAAWTTTTTTTCAATGAATCACTTCCTCTTCAAAATAGAGGAGACTGGTAATATAAGATTCAAAAATAAAAAGAGATATCTCAAGTATTAAAAGACTCTCAGAAGATGAAATGAATGTTTGTAGAAGGATGAAACAAGGTCTCATCTAAACTCTTAGCTTCAAATATGAATTTAGAGGAATATACAAACTCATTCATTACTAAAAAATATGGCTCAATAAATCCCAAGGAAGCCTTGCAAAAAATGAATGAGATGGGAATAAATTGTGATCGCAAATTCTAGAGACCATGTGAATGAGAACAACTCACTTGAGTTCTAAAAAATGTGAATTGAGTCCTCACAGGATCGAAGACATGATATATCTTATTTGATTTTATGTAATGTTTTGGTTATTTATACATAAATCATAATAGGTAGGACTAAATAAATACCATTTTGTAATCAACTAGACTACATTTCAGGATCAAGAACACTTCTAATTATAAATTTAAGGCTCCAAAAACACTTCTAACAAGACTAGTTGCAAAGGGCATCAAGTCCTTGCCACAATTGGTAGAGGAATTTTGTTTCCAATCCAACACATCATCACCAAGAGGGTATAAAGCAACGTATCTAGTGATTAGAGCAATACAGTTACCTTTTTATGAGGGATTATGATTACAAAGGACATGTAATTTTAATTAATTATTACAATATGGTGGAACAAATGATAGGGAAAAAACTCATAGTATAACTAGACGTATGCGTGTAAAAAAGTTTTACAAGTATTCTTGTTATCAGTTTTGATTATGGGCATGGTTGAGCATAAGTGGAATATCATGTGAATAATACTTGATCTATATGTCTCTAGTACAACCAAACATATGCACACATAAATATTTTACAGGTCTTCTTGGTATCATTTTTTGATTATGGGCATTGATCCGGATTTTATGAGCAGAACAAAATGAATACAGATTATTGAAAGATGCTTAGCACATAATAACAAAGATACAATAAAATTGGTTTTCTATTCAATAAAGAAATAAGTTGAAACTGTAAAATGCAGCAGAAAACAAGCTTGCTGTAATGGTGGCAGCTTATCTCTGAGAAGAGATGTGATGGCTGTGCTCATTCACAATAAGATGATTACAATGAGGCTTTGAAGACATTTTTACAATAAATAGGAATGTCAAAAACCCTATACATTTAGAAACCTAACCCTAGGAGATGAAGTGCCAAAAGTCATGTGGGCCCCATTTGGGTAAGTTATTACATCAACTTCCTGGGGTTGTAACTTTTGCATACGATCTTCATTTTAGGTGCATGATAGCCCATTGGAAAGGTATATCCGAGGACTACACATTTTACTGCTATATATCAAAGGTCATTTCTGATTGTGGCAAGCCCTAAAAACATTGTTGAGGGCCTCAAAATGGCCCTACAAGTCAGGGACCCGAAAACTAGGAAAAAAATTGCGAAACTGCCAAAATGAACCAGTTGGAATACTTGGGAAGCCATCAACATCCATCTAGATCAATCCTCCCCTGTTAGGAAGCAATAGTCTCCATTGCATTGAGTTCCCCCATCAGATGAGGAAATTTTTGTTGAATTTGGCCCCAGGTGAGCCAGTTGCCTTGGTGAAGGAGATGCCCTGATTTGACAACTCAATAAAGTTGGATCCTTTGCTGTCAGGTGCCCTTCATCTGTGTGTCCACAATATGATCACTGGATTCTTGTTGCATGTATTCATGGTTGAGCTCTATTGGTTTCAATTGCTTTTCTATCTCATAGGTGTCCAATAATGGTGGGAAATATGGTCGAAGGAGAGCCACGTTGAAGACTGGGTGCATGAAAAGGAAAGGGGGAATGTTGAGCGCAAAATAATTGTCACCCACAGCCTTGGTGATGGTGTATGGCCCATACCAGAGTGGGAAAATCTTTTGATGGGGACTTGTAAGGTGTTATTTCTTTGATTAAAACTAAACTTTGTCGCCCACCTGAAACTTATGTGGCACCTAGTGTTGATCATGGCACTGCTTGTACTTGGAATTGGACTTCTGTAAGATATCTCGAACCTGTTGGCAGATGTGTTGGATCCGCTCAATGAATCGGGTGTCTTTGTCAGCTTCTGGTGGAGAATGGGATGAGTCGGCTGAGGTGGTTGCCAGGGGTAGTGAAACATCCATGGGGCCCAATGGTTGGAATCCCAACCCCACTTGAAAGGGGTTGTGGCTAGTTGAGCTATGCAGGGCTCGGTTGTAGTTGTGTTGGACATAGGGAAGACTATCATCCCATGTGTGGGGGTTCTTGGAATTGTACATGCACAGGATATGTATGATCATCTGATTAACAACCTCAGTTTGGCCATTTGTCTAGGGGTGGAAGGCAGTGGGTTTGGTGAGCTTGGTATCCATCAGTGACCAGAGGCTCAACTAGAATGTGTTGAGGAATTGACTACCCCGATCTGAGATAATGGTTTGTGGGATCCCAAAGTGTACCCAGACGCATTCAAAGAAGAGCTTGGTAGTGGCATCTGTAGTGATGTTCTTCTTGTAGGTGGCTAGAATCACCATCTTGAAAAAATGATCAACAACCACAAAAACATAGTCATTGCCCCTCTTTGTGGACANCCAAAAACCTAACCCTAGGAGATGAAGCGCCAAAAGTCATGTGGGACCTGTTTGGGTAAGTTAGTACATCGACTTCTCGGGGTCGTAACTTTTGCATACGATCTCCATTTTAGGTACAGGATATCCTGTTGGAAAGGTCTATCCTAGGAATACACATTTTGTTGATACCTATGAAAGGTCATGTTTTACTGTGGCGAGATCTAAAAACATTGTTTAGGGCCTCAAAATTGCCCCACAAGTCAGGAACCCAAAAACTAGGAAAAAAACTGCCAAATTGCCAAAATGAACCAGTTGGAATAGGTGGGAGGCAACTGACATCCATCTAGATCAATAGTTGAGAATAAGTGGAACCTCATGTGAATAATACTTGATCTATATGCCTTTAATGAGTATCATTGTGTGGTTTAGATTGGAGAGAGTTTTACGATAGAGTACAATATGATGAAGAATGATTTCCCTCTTACAACCTTTGTTTATTATCTCCAATACATGGCCTCTCTATATTGTATAGATCTTCAAATCCTTGAGAAACTTGAAGGTGAAAGGTGACAATTCTTGGCACACAAGCCTTAGCAGGGTGCATAGTCTAGCCTCTTCCTCGACTTTAGAACCCAACTGCAACTCCAAAACATTGAGTTATAGAAAGAGAGACAATTGATTTTAGAGAATCTAGGGCTCATCCCAGTTGCTTGACATCCACATCGGATTTTTTATCGGCTTTCCATTCAAATCAAGTACTCACATTCGTTGGTTCAATTCTTGTATTGTGTTGCTCCAATGTTAGACAATATAATAAGCTTGTTAAAGAAATGTCGACCAAAAAATGTACCTTATCGTAAATATTGAGTCGTTGCTTGTTGTCTCTGTTCAGGTGTGCTATTGTTAACCTTGTTGTTTCTCTTGTAGGCATAAGTTACAAAGAAATCAAATCATTTTCAAAGGAGCGACTTTTAAAATTATTAAAAGACATAAACAATTATTATTACATGAATATTATTATTACAATTATTATTAAAGAGAATAAAAACAAAATATTATTACCAAACATCCACTATTTACAACCGTGAAACCACAAGTTATTATGTACAACATTTTTAGTATGATTTTAAGTGCAGTAAGTCTACTGTTCATTATACCAATCCATACAATTTCCATAGAAGTAAAAGGGTAAATTGTCACAAGTTAAAAAAATCCTGACCTCAGAGAAGGGAATAAAGACCGATCTAGTTGAATTACTAATAATATCAAGAGTTTAAGAGAGATCCAACAAACATGATGTTGGATCATGTTGCCATTGATTCCAATGGTTTTATTGATTGATTGATGCCAAAGGATTGATTAATTGATGATTGATGTAATGTAATATGTATTGTCCTTGATGAGAATGCATAGATGAACATGGATCAATGAGTTTTCATTGATATGATGAAGATGGATTAATGAGTTGTCATTGATACATGATGCATAATTGATTTGATCTTATCATGATTGATAAGGTGCACAAATGGATGAACTCCAAAGTGGTCCCCTTATGGTGAAATCCCTCATGGGAAGACACTTTACGGTTGAGTTATCTTTGAAGTATGGTTGGAGGAGCCATGCTTGTATGTGCAATAATGAGACGAAGATCAATGAAGTTGTTGGTGAAAATATCCTAGATGGATAGTGATTTTCATGCCATTTCTGATGGTATGTGGAATTTCACATAACTCCTCACGGTTTGAGAGTTATGGCCTTACGAAATTAAAGGACCCCCATATGAAGGCTTGAAGCCCACAAGGTCAAAGAAGTCAAAGTGACCTAAAAGAATAAATCATTATTTAAATAATAAATAGAAGTAAAAGAACCAAGAAAGATTATTTAAATGATAATGTAAGGTGACAAAATCAAGAAGGAATATTTAAATGATAAAGTATTGGAGAACTTTCTATTTATGGAAAGTGGTTGACCCTAAGATAAGGAAAATAGGTTAAGTGACCTAGAAGATGAAGAGTATAAATAAGAGTCTAGGGTCTCTTGTGAAATACACATTTTTTTGAGAGTATCCTTTGTGTGGATCAGTGGAGAGCTTCTTGTGAGAATATCTTTTGGAGTATTGATGGAGAGCTTCTTGTGAGATCATATTTGGTGTGGATCTCTTGAGCATGATTGAAGATCTATTCTAAGAAAGAGAGTGTGAGGAGGATCTCATGGACACATAAAAGTTTCAGCAATATCTGAGATCTTGATGACAAAAGTCTCAGAGCTTCAGAAACCCTAGTTTTTAAGGTGTACCCCTTGTAATGATCCGGATTATTTTCGGCACGAAATGAGAGCGGAGATATAACATAGAAATATTCAGAGATATTGCAAGAGAGACAAAAATATAAAAAATATATAGCGGAAATATAACAAGAGTCATAGATATACAGTAATACACAATTTCTATTAACGAAATAAATGTACAGAGACTGTAAAATACAAAGTGAAAGACTCGCTAGAATGGTGGTAGCTTATCTCTGAGAATAGATGTGACGGCTACTCGCATCTGTGAGAAGATGATTACAATGAGGCTCTAAAGACCTTTTTTACAATAAGAAGGAATGCCAAAAACCCTATACATCCAAAAACCTAACCCTGGGATATGAAGCGCCAAAAGTCATGTGGGCCCCGTTTGGGTATGTTGGTGCATCAACTTCCTGGGGTCGTAACTTTTGCATACGATCTCTATTTTAGGCGTATGATAGCTCGTTGGAAAGATATCTCTGAGAAATACAACTTTTGGGTGAGAAACATGATATATGATTCATTTTTCTCCCCATTTTCTCAAAAAAACATCATTTAGGGCCTCAAAATGGCCCCGAAAGTTAAAAACTGCTAAAAATAGTAAATTACCAAAATTGTCAGAAACATGTTTTGGGCCAGTTGGAGAAGGTGGGTGGCCACTGATATCCACCTAGATCATGTAATGGGCCAGGGCACATATATACTTGGAATGTATGAGGATAGGGCGCACACAGTGGATACAATCATGGAGATTTGTGTTTGAGTTGATGACATGCTATTGAAGACTGAAGGAGGTTCCATATCTGCATTCTATGGGCTTAGATCTGTAACTGAGAGACTGGTATGGTTACATTATTGTCTTGATGGATAATATTGCTTGTTTTTTTGTGAATGCTTAGGGAATTCTTGGTATGGATGTTTTGATGTGGTTTATGTCAGTTGATGGAGTGAGCAGTACTCTAGTGATTCAATTGTGATATGATTTCTATGGTATACCAGTTGCTTATACATGATTAAGTTAGCATTCATATTGATTGGTAGTGGAGCATGAGTAATATATTGGAGAGCTTGGATGTGTTTTGACTGAATGGTCAGTTTGGACAGTGGAAGACAGAAGAAAATGTGATTGCAGGTTGCAGAGGTTCTAAGTGTGTGATGAAAAGATAAACCCTAATAGCTCAAAATTTTTACACAGGTTGTTGTTTACAATGGCCATGTACATACGTGGGTTGTAGTGATCCAGGGCGCGTACACACGTGGGTTGCACTACTGACAGGTCACATACCTATTAACAAATTGATATATGTTGAGAATTGTTGCCTCATCTCAGTTGGTGTTGATAATGTAAGCTGGGTCTTGCATATGGAATTGGTGCTCTTGTAGAGTTGTAATCTATTTAGTTGTTGCTGAAAAACCCCCGGATTGAAGTCCATAATAAAAAGAAAAATTGTACATACATATTGTGTTATTTGTGTTCCTTGTAGAGATGATATATTGCTGATATATGTTGCTGATATGTATTCACATCTAACTGATTATTAATAACAACAATGAGTAATGATAAAATGTTGAATGTTAAATAAGGAGTTTTTTGTAAGAGGGAAGTTTTGGGAAAAATATCCCCACACTCATTCACCCCCCCCTCTAAGTGTGGTAGGTGTGTCCAACAATTGGTATCAGAGCGAGCCTTCACTACAAGCCCTAACAAGCTTGAAGGAGATCCATAGACACACAAATGGATGACGAAATACTAATCCTTGATGAGGAAAACTATTCTACTTGGAGAATAAAGATGAGAGTGCATTTGAAGACAATGGGAGCAACTATTTGGAAGGCATCCATTGGTGTATCAGTTCTGTTGAAGAACAAGTCAAATTTTGCAGCTCAAAGAGAAGGAAAGAAGAATGATGCATTGGCCCTCAATACCATTCTTAGTGGACTCTCAAGCTCTATTAAAGAAAGCATGAAACAATGCACTTCCACCAAGGATCTATGGCTAAAGCTAGAGGATACATATCAAAGCAAGAAGAAGAAGGAAGATATTGAAGACCACTCCATCAAGACTATCAAAGGTAAAGAACCATAAAAAACTCTTGAATGCATTATTTCTAAATGTGATCTTGAAAACATTTCAAGTGAAGACCAATAATCAAGTGATGATGTTGGCAAATAGGAAGATCTTGAAGATACTTCAAATAAAGGTAAAGAGTCTCCAAAAAATCTTGATTGCAATGATTCAAAATGTGATGATGTTGAATTTTTCTCAAGTGAAGAAGATGATCTAGAAATAGTTTGTTTAAAGTTTGATGATAGTTATCCCATGGAAAGAATAAAAGAAAATCTATTAGAACTTCAAAAATAAGTTGAAGAGGGTTTATATAGATATATAAGTGATAATTTTTATACACACTATAACTATCTTTTGGATAACACTAAGAATTTTCTTAGGAGGAGTCTAAGGCATATATTGAAGGTAAAGGGAATGCTCAAATCACAAGAAGAAATCAATAAGATTCAATTGAAAAAAAAGGAAGAAGAGATCACAAGACTAAAGATTGAAAAAGAAGATATGAAGGTAGATGATGAGATTAGCAAAGTTTTGAAACTATTGTCCATCTCAAGACCCAAATTGAAGAAGCCAAAAGGGTAGAAGAACTTTTGAAGAATCAAATAAATGAAAAGGAAGAGTCATGGCATAAGTTAGAAGCTGAAATTGTTGACCTTAGAAAGAAGGTAGAGAAGTCAAACAAATTCTTGAATATCTCAAAAATCTTGGATGAGATATTGGAAAGTCAAAGATCAGCATGTGATAAATCAGGTCTTGGATACAAAGGAGAGGATACACATGCTGAAGAAAGCACCTCAAAGAATCATGAGGTAAGTCCATCAAAGAAGGAAGACAATGTTGCAAAGCAACCATCTACACAAGGCAAATAAAATTTCAAAAGAACAAAGCAAGGAAGACATCAAGAAGCTATCTTTGGAAAACCAAAGCAAAGGTATGAAAGTATTTTTCATGGGAATTGTTATTCATGCAATGATTATGGTCACAAAGATTTTGAATGTAGATCTTATGAAAGGAGATATAATGGAAGATTCTATAACACCATAAGGTGTTGGAGATGTGATCAAGTAGGACACATTGTTGTTCATTGTAACACCATGAGATGCTACAACTGTAGTGGATTTGGCCACAAATCCCAGGAGTGATGGAACACAAGAAGAAATTCCATGATGAGGAATTCTAATCCAGGTGGATATCGGTGGCCAGCCACCTTTTCCGGCTGGCTCAAAATAGTTTTCTGGCAATTTTGGCAATTTACTATTTTTAGCAGTTTTAAACTTCCGGGGCCATTTTGAGGGACCAAATGAAGGTTTGTAGAGATAGAGGTTCTCAATTATATCCAAAGGAATAATTGATCCCCCAAAATGAATCTCCTCGAATATACCTTTCCAAAAATCTATCACACGCCTAAAACAGAGATCGTATGCAAAAGTTACGACCCCGGGAAGTTGATGTACTCACTTACCAAAATGGGGCCCAAATGACTTTTGGTGCTTCATCTTCTAGGGTTAGGTTTTTGGATGTCTAGGGTTTTTGGCATTTTTTCTTATTGTAAAAATGCCTTCAGAGCCTCATTGTAATGATCTTCTTGTGAATGTGAGTAGCCGTCACATCTCTTCTCAGAGATAAGCTGCCACCATTCTAGCGAGTCTTTCACTTTGTATTTTT
>JZKD02S2338224.1:20391-31788 GCA_000966675.3 Picea glauca
AAACTTTGGCATGAGTGGTTTGGTCATCTAAACTATCGCTCATTACAAAAACTATGTAATCAACAGATGGTGACTGGTCTTCCTCTTGTTTCATGCAAAGATGGTGTTTGTGTCGGTTGTGTTCTTAGCAAACATCATCGTGATAGTTTTGAAAAACGTGCCTCTTGGCACGCCTCGAGCCCTTTGCAGCTTGTTCACAATGATTTGTGTGGTCCACTTTCTTCTCCTTCCTTTTCTAGGTGCAAGTATTTCTTAACTTTCATTGATGACTTTTCCAGACGTACTTGGTTTTACTTCTTAAAACTTAAGAGCAAAGTTTTTGACAATTTTTTGGCCTACAAGGCCCTTGTAGAAAAGCAATCTGGACATCAAATTTAAAAGTTAAGAACAAATAATGGTGGCAAATATGTGAACAATAATTTTACAAGTTACTGCACTACACAGGGCATCCAAATGCAACACATTGTTCCATATACACCACAACAAAATGGTGTTGTTGAGAGAAAGAACCATACATAAAAGGAAATGGCTAATTGTATGATTTGATCTAAGGGATTAAGTCTAAAGTATTGGGCAGAAGCAATCAATTGTGCAAATTACATAGTAAATCACACTCCCACAAAGGCTCTTAAAAATATAACACCAGAAGAAGCTTGGACTAAAATTAAACTAGATGTAAGTTACTTCTGTGTATTTGGCAGTATAGCATGGGATCACATTTTTGATGAGAAAAGGAAAGCATTGCAACCTAAAAGGGAGAAGTGTATATTTGTTGGTTATTCTGAAGATGCCAAAGGTTATATACTTCTTCAACCACATTGTAATGAAATTATTGTTAGAAGATATGTTAAATTTGATGAAAATATCTTAGCCTACGAGCCTAATTCGATGATTGTGCCTTCTTCGACCTACAAGCCATCTTCGATGTTTGTGCCTTCTTCTGTTTCTATTATGGTTTCTTCTTCAGATGATGATAGTGAGGATGAAAATCCACCTCCGCTTGCTCACCTTCCTACAGATGATTCCTTTGAACCTGAACCAGCACCAACTCCATCACTTCCTAGATGGGTCTGTTAAAAACGAGAAGTAGTTGGTGATCTTGTCGATGATCCTTCAGATCAGCATCAGACACGTTCACAGTTCCAATGATCCTCTTCTCTTTTGGCTCAAGTTTCAGAGACTTGTGATCTAAAGACATTTGCAGAAGCTTTAGGTCATCCAGATTGGGATACAACAATGAATGAAGAGTATCGTTCTTTAATGGCAAATGATACTTGGGATATTGTACCTCTTCCAAAAGGAAGAAAACTTGTCAATTGTAAATGGGTCTACAGAACTAAGTATGCATCATATGGAAGTGTTCGAAGACACAAGGCTCGGTTGGTTGCCAAAGGATTTTCCCAAGTTGAAGGAATTGACTATAATGAAACCTTTGCCCATGTAGCCAAAATGAATTCCATCTGCCTTGTTCTTGCCCTTTCTTCCTCACATAAATGGGAGGTCCATCAGATGGATGTTAAATCTTCCTTCTTGCACGGATATTTGCAAGAACAAATCTACATGGAACAACCTCATGGCTATGTCTAGAATGACTCTATCCTTGTTTGTCGCCTTAATAAATCTCTTTATGGTCTTAAGCAAGCTCCCCGATCTTGGTATGCCAAAATGGAAAACTTTCTTATTGACACCAGATTCTCTAAATGCCATTATGATCCTAATGTCTATACCAAGAAAGTAGGAATCCATCTCATAATCCTTGTCCTTTATGTTGATGACCTTATCCTTACTGGTAATGACTCAAAACTTTAAACCATGTGAAAACCAGCCTTTAGAACAAATTTGAAATGACAAACTTAGGTTTTTTTCACTATTTCCTTGGCCTCCAAGTTTTGCAAATCAATGAAGGAATTTTTCTTTCCCATTCTACGTATGCTTGTGACCTTCTTCGTTGTTTTCACATGGATGATTGTAAACCAACCCCTTATCCCTTCCAGTCTGGAGTCAAGCTTATTGCCACCTGTACTTCTCCCAAAGTTGATTCCACCCTGTACCATCAGTTAGTTGGTAGCCTCTTATACTTGACTCATACCTGTCTTGATCTTTCCTTTGTTGTTGATATTGTTTCTCGGTATATGAAAACACCCCATGAAATCCATTGGAAAACAACTAAAAGGATACTTCGCTATGTCTATAGTACAGTTCAATTCAGGATACATTATAGTTCGGGGGGGACTCCTTTATTGGTTGGTTTCACTGATTCAGATTGGGCTGGCAACCCTGATGATCGAAAGTCTACTGCAGGTTATGTTTTCAGCCTTGGTTCAGGACCTATCACTTGGGCCTATAAGAAACAACAGGCTATTTCACTTTCTTCGGCAGAATCAGAGTACCGATCTGTGGTAAATGCAATTCAAGAAGCCTTGTGGTTTCAACAGATCCTTCCAGAGTTTGGATTCCAACAGCAGCATCCGACCAGTCTTTGGTGTGAAAATAAAAGTGCCATCAAGCTCGCTAAAGACCTAGTTCAACATCAACACAGAAATCACATCGAGATACACATGCACTTCATCATGTAGCTCATTCATGATCAAGTTATTGAAGTGCTCTTTTTCCCTACAGAAGATCAAGTTGCATACATTTTCACAAAGTCTCTTACAGAAGTGAAGTTTTCCAAACTTCGATCTATGTTAGGAGTCTAGGAAGTTGTCATTAAGGGGGGATAGGATCTAGTGCCTCCTTCCTTCTCCTATTGTGTCACTGTTGTAAATCCTTCAATCATATCCCAAGATGTTCTTAAGGGGGGATGTTAGGATATTTACACACTTAGGAGTTAGTTAATATCTACTTGGTCTAATGTGTCGTTAGGTTGTCGTTGAGGTTGTCCTGGGTAAGGATTTGATTTTGTACCATGATCCAAAGGAAAGTAGAGACTTTTGGCCATAATTTAGATCTCTAGATAATGTGTGATATGTGCTCTTTTGATTGGATGTGGAAATTATTCTGAAGGAACTAGGCCTCTTTGATTGTGAAAGTACCTAGGGGGGAATGCCCCCAGTGTAGGATATTTGATCCATCCATGATACGAATTTTCCTTTGGGAAAAAATTGTACACCACGATTGTAAGTCACATTCTGCAGGAGTTTTGAGGTCATGAGGAAGAGTTTTCTAGCTCCGCCAAGGGGGATTATGTGAAAATTTTAACCAAAGGTCTACAACCTTTAGTGGATCCAACTATTGCATGTAGTTTTGGATAGGGTGAAATCTATCCAAGGAGTGCAGTGGAGGTATTTGTTTCCACGATTCCATCCAAAATAGAGAATTTTGACCATCCTGTATTTCCCAAAATGCATGCTTATGAATGAGAGGTTGATTTCACCAGGTTGCATTCCAGATATTAGAGCCTTGGATCTGATCATTGAAACAAATAAGTTGTGCCTCAGTGGTATGCAGAGAATATTTTTTATTATAGAGTTTATCCCATAGTTCAGTTGGATACTTGATCCAGCGCCACCAAAATTTTGCTCTCATTGTGATATTCATTCATCGAGGGTCCCTGAGGCCAAGTCCTCTAATGGACTTTGGCTTGCAGACTTTATCCCAGCTGACATAAGCCCATTTTTTTCCTAGATCATGACCATGCTAGAGGAAGTTGCTATGCATATTTTAAATGGTTTTAATAACATTTTGCAGGGCTTCCAGAGATGAGAAGAGGTAGGCAGGGATAGCTTGTAGGACTGATTTGATGAGAACCAGTCTAGAAACAAGATTGATGGATCTGAAAGTCTGGTCGTTCAATCGATTGGCAAGGGAGAGGAGAAGGGAATCCCAAGAGATTCTCCATTCAATAGAGTCAGATAATGGAATTCCTAGGTAGTTGGATGGAAGGGAGCTCCTTGGTATGCCCAAAAGGCGGGAGATGTGATGTTGGATTGTTGGGGGAGCATTGAAAAAGAAAAGTTGGGATTTTTCCAAGTTAAAAGTTGTGCCAGATACTTCACTGAATTTCGAGAGGATATAATTGAGCTTGGAATATTTATGAGTGGTAGGAGTGTTCATCAACATGGTATAATCCAAAAATTGGCTATAGGAAGTAGTAGGTTGCAGGCCATGTAGAGGAATACCTTGAAGGGAGCCTTCACCTATAGAAGTTGTGATATAGAGCCATAATCCTTTTTGCATGATGACAAAAAGAAAGGGGGATAGAGGGTCCCCTTGACGAATTCCTCGGGAGGGAGAAAAAGGTTGGGAGGGAAATCCATTAACCAAGATGGATAAGAAAGTAGAGGAAGTGAGTTTCATTATCCAAAGGATCGATTCCTTGCTAAAACCAAAAGTTGAAAGAAGAGAGTGCATGTAATTCCAACTAAGGCGATCAAAAGCCTTGGATAGATTGAGCCTAATAAGCATACCTGGGGTGCGAGTAGAATTGAGAGAGTGGATCACTTCTTGGACCAAGATACACTATCCATGATTTGGAGCCCTTCAACATAACCTAACTAATCCTTGGAGATAATGAAATGGGTGATGGGTTTAAGTCGTAGAGAAATGACTTTGGTGACGATCTTGTAGATTACATTGCAAAGTGTAATGGTCTAGAATTGCTTTGGGTTGGTGACTCATTCTTCCTTTGGAATTAGAGTGAAAAAAGTAGCATTGAGGGCCAAAAACACTTTCCCTGAAGTTTTGAATTCCTCCACTAATTGCCAAACCTCTTCTCTAATCATCAACCAACAAAATTGGAATAATTTTGTTGTAAATCCATTCAGTCCTAGTGCCTTTCCAAGGGGCATTTCCTTGATAGCTGGATCCACCTCTTCCATCATAATTGGCCTCATTAGGCCTTGGTTTTTATGAGGTGTAATAAGGGTTGGAATGTGTTAGGTTACTCTATTGATGGTTGGGGTTCAATCAATGGGAGGTTAAGATCAAATCCATTTATAGTAGTTTACCAACTCAATATCTATCCCACATGGTCCATAATTGGGTTTCCTTGTGCATCTTCAAGATTCGTGATACAATTAATGTATCGTCTGTGTAACATGGAGCAATGAAAGAATTTGGTATTCCTTTCCCCTTCCTTGAGCCATTGCACTCTGGATTTCTGTTTCCAAAGGATTTCCTCCTACTTGTGTCATTCCTCGAGTTGTTTTTTAAGAATATCCTCCTCTCTTCTCAGAGCATTTGAGTGACCCTACAAAATGGATTCATATTGGATTTCTTTTAGGAATTGCTCCAAAGTCCTATGTGCCTGAAACATATTGCCAAAAACATTCTTATTCCAATCTCAAAGTTGTTGCTTGAAGTTTTTTAGTCTTTGTTGGAATCTATACATTCTTGAACAATGTGATATTTCTGCATTTTCCCACTAGGTTTGGGAGAGCTCTAGGAAATCAGGATGAATTAGCCAAAAAAAATTCAAATCGAAATGGTTTAAATTTGGGCGTAGCTATTGTATCAATCCAAAACTTTATTGGCCAGTGATCCAAACCTGATTTTGGGAGGATGCTTTCTTTAATTGAGGGTACCTCTAGCATTAGGGTTTCTAATATGAGAAAATGATCAAGTCTTTTGGAAATTTGTTGGGATCCAGATCTCTTATTGAACCAAGTAAAAGAGCCATTCTTGGATTCTATGTCAATTAGCTTGAGATGATCAATGAGGTCTCGTAACTTACCACTATCTTGTTCCATCCGCCTCAAGCCCCCTCTTTTTTCTTCAAGAGTGAGGATGATATTAAAGTCTCCTCCAAGAATCCAATGCTTTTGTCCTATTAATCTACCCATATAGGAGAGACTATTCAAAAATAGATATTTTTCCTGATTATTTTGTGGACCATAAGAATTTGTGAGCACACCCTCCTTGCTGGAACCAATGGACTGATAGTGCATTGATAGTGTGCTAGTTGTAGAGAAGGGTTGATCAAAAATTACTGAGGCAAGGTTCTAGAGGATTTCCATACCCCCTACTACACCTTTTGATTCATTGTAGATGAAGTTGCAGTGCCTCCAACATCTCCTGAATACTTCTTTTGTTGCTTCGCCTGCACATTTTGTTTCTTGTAGAAACAGAATATCTGGATCCTATGTCATTATGCTATTATGAAGAATCCTTTGTTTGGATCTTCTATTTATACCTCTTACATTCCAAGTGATGATCTTCATCATGAAAAGTTAGGCGGGGGAGAGAAGAATCATTTGGTGAGACGTTGGATCTATCCCAAGTTAATCATAAAGTGACCTACCTCTTTAATCAATTATTGCACTAATTTGCGTCCCTTTTTATTACCCTCTTTAGGCATTCGTCTGGGGTCCAGACCTGGATCTGAACTTATACCCAACCTGGAAATGGCACATGTTGTGGAATCTATGAAAACTTTGTGGACTTTTCATAGTTGCTCTACTAGTATAGATTGTAGTTCTTTCTTGTTGAAAGAAACCTCCAACTTTTATGGATCTATGTCGGCAAGTTCTTGTTCATCCATCTGCATTATAGTGTCCCCCCCTTTCATCTGAATCTTTTTTCTGGATCCAACTAATTTGGGGAGCTGGGTGTGGTGATTTGTTCTAAGACTAGATCCAGGGATTGTTTGGATTTTCCTTTATCAATACATGGGTCATCTGGTTTATAGGGATTTTCCACTTCCTTGGCATTTGATAGATGATTTAGAAAGTCAAAAGAGTTGCTAGTGGGAATATTCTTACCTACCCCCTGACTGGGTTTCTTTTGATGTTGTTTTCTGCGACCTGTTACTTGTGTGAAGCCATCTTTCGATTTTTCCTCCATTGTTGGTCATGCAGGGGAATTGAGGGGGAAATCCCAAAAGATATGTCCATACTCATGAAATTTCTGGCAACGAAAGGGTATGTGTCTATAATCTATAGTTTGGATCCAGTCTTCATCCTGATATTCTTCGGTGACCAAGCCTGGCAAGGCCTTGGAGATGTTCATATACATGTAGATACGTGCATATGATGTATATCATATTTGCTTTGTTGCTTATGAAGATTTCACATATCATCCCAGTGTATTGTTGATACCCATGAGAATTTCTTCTAGCCAGAACTCTTGGGGGAGGGAGTAGAGGCAGATCCAAACTGTTGCAAAGGAGAAATCCTCTTTTTCTGGGCAGAAGTGATATGTCCAAAATATAAGATATATTCCCGCCGAATTGAAGAAATATGGGCCATTTTCAAAGACTCGATCCTTGTCTTCAAAATTGTAGAAAATAATCGTGAAGAAGTCTTTCGAGCTGAGCTGGAGTTTGTAGTCCCCTTTTGGATTCCACCAAGTTTTGATCCATCGTGTGAGGTCTCTTTCAAAAGGATATAACCCTAAAAAAATTTCAATCAAGGCATGGTCTCTCATTAACTGAGTGTGTTCACTGACTCGAGTGGAAGTGATCACATATCTTGGTGCTTTAGTTTCCCGGGGAATGTGTTTCCCTAGCTCCCAAGTGCAAGATTCCTTTGGATGAGATGTTTATGCTTCCACCTCCATATATTTTCCGAAACTTTGTTCATCTTGCAAGAATATCTCTCGAAGATGAGGAGATGGCTCAATGGCAGACGCCTAGCTCAGGATTCTCCTTTTTCATTTGCATCTACATTCCAATATGAGGGGGTTTGCACCCCCCCTATGGATCCATGCAACTTGATCAATCACACTGCCTGTTTTGTTGTTTGCGCTTTCTGTCGAAAATAAAACCTAGTTATTGCAAGGTTAGAAGCATGCAGTCATTCAAACCCATTCACTCATCCTTCTTATCGAAATTATCTTTACCAATAAATTTGTTGCCATTGTGTGATTGTGATGGACTCATGATGTCAAAATTTAAATCTTTTTCTATCTCACTTATGCTTCTCTTCTTATTCTTGATAGAACTATATGTTTCAGATCATTAATTTGAATTTTTTGTGATAAATTTTTGCTACTTATCACCCATTTTTTGCTAAGCAGTTTGGTGTATGTCATTGGTACATGATCATATCCTAATATAGAGTTGGAATATTTGAATGATGTGACAAAGCCCTATACAATACTAGGTTTTACACAAATGTCATAACCTAACCTCTTAGCAATAAAAACATGGTAAGCAACAAAAATTCATCACATTAGAGTTCATATTAGAGGGTTTCACACACAACAATTATACCAAAAATAAGAAAACACAAGTGGGTCGGAAAATTAAAGCTAAAAATTTTGAAGTTATGAATCCATTACCATGCCACTAGAGGAGCAGTGTTAGTGGTAAACATAAGTTTGATGATAAAATGGAAGGTGGGTAAAATGGGAAGTGGGCATGTCTTTTGCAATACTAATTTTGGACAGAGCATTCTCCAAGTTATAAGTGTACGACTACCATGCTTATAAATAACAAAATCACTAAGAAATAACAAGTCATTGATTTTAACCATGTAACTATGGCTAGAACCCATCAAAATGGAAAAGGCACATTGTTGTTTCATGGGGAAGCCCATGTCATGGGGATAAAGGGGTGAAAAAAATATAGCAAGAGATATTTCAAGCATAGAACAACTAGACTATGCAAGTGAAATGTTCCAAGAAAAATATACAAAGGAGAGAAATAGAGCATGCACTTATTGATGCACATGTATCTAACAGTTTTATCTTGGAGTTGTTGTTTCAAATAATTTGTTATCACAATACTACATCATGCCCATTAGACGCAACATGGTAGATCAAACATTATCAATTGCCACTTGATATAAATATTTAGGTTTAGATTAATATGTCAAGCATTGGTCTTGAACGCTTTCAACATTGTAGAACTAAAAGCATATTTAACAACCAAGGACACATTAGACACAAAGAAATACAAATTAAATAAACTACCCATAATAAGGTTTATGTTAACTCCTCTTACTTGATGAGTAGATTGATAGAATATCATAGAATCACATTGAAACATATATAAGACTATTTGAACTATAATGTGTCATCAACTATCAAATATGTGTTCAAGTCTCCATTTTTTTAAATTTTCAAGATCAATGTCCACCTTACTAAATTTAAATACGTCGAAAAAGAAATTGGCGATTCTTGTTCCACCCTATCATAGTTAGTGGATGTGATATGTTGTGATTCTTAAACATTATTGGAAATTGTAGACATCCATTCCTATAGATATTCCTTCAATATCATACCTAATCATAACAACTTAATGAACAAGTTGGTACTAACAAGTATAAGGTAACAAAATATACATAAACTAGAACCCATAGATTGTAAACTATGGGAAAAGAATAACTAGTGTTGGAAACCAATAACATGGAGAAATATCAAGTGATGTACAAAAATATGGAAGGTGCAAAGATGAATGTTAAATATTTAACAAACCATATGTACAGACAGATGGAAAAATCCAAATGCATATGCTTAGAACATAAATGCAGGAGCGTTAGTTTGGTCAACCTTCTTCACAACAATCACAATATTCATAATAACATTAATTTAGTTGTAACATACTCTAAAATAAAGTAAAGGGTTAGTGTTCATTTGTTTTCCCTTTGTCTAAATCCCACAAGTTTTAAGCCACGGGAAAACTTATTTTATAGATGTTCCCTATTATGATCATTCTCCTTGTTCCTTTCTACTTCATATTCTTCCCTACCCTTCTCAATATCTTATTGTCTCTTCATTTTCAACAACTATGTTTCATCTTTAGTCCTTTTCTTCCTTTCTTTCTCTATCTCTATCTATTATATTGTGTTTTTTTATTCTCCTTAATATATGCATTTGTTGGCGTATAGGAGGGATTAGTACTTTCTCACTTGGGATACCCTTGCTACAAGCACATGTGTTTTGGCCTTGTTCATCATGTTGGACTTGTTCTATTTAAGGTCATCCTTATTGTCCTGTAACATATGTTTGGCATATTCTATTAAAAGTCATGTTGTCACCCAAATTGACTCCTTCAATAGAATAAATGCCCACTATGACCTCATCGACATTCGTAGAGGTAGTGCCCATTTTCACCTCAACAATGCATCTCTTGCTTTAGATTTGGTTCTCTTGCAACCCCAGGGGGTTGTCCCTCAGATCTAGTCTAACTTATATTGAAACTTACATACCCTAAGTTTGGCGATGGAGCTCACATAATAGAATGTTGAAAGTAAAAGAGATAAATAACACAAAAGGAGACATTTGAATGGTTTTCCTTAAATTTCTCTTGCATAAAGCATTGATCTATGGAGTCATACTACTCATGATCAAGGGTCCAAAGTGAAAAGAAAGAAATATGATAGGGAGACAACCTTTTCAATGAATCATGCAAATAAAGTACCACATATGACCATATAAAACAATAATGGAGGCAAATAAATGGCATTGTCATCAACAACCAACAAATCACATATTTTCAAGTAAATAAAACAATAGATAAATTTCATTAAAAAAATTCATAATACAATATGGTTTGAATAATCAACTATGAATCACCCTTTGTTAAAGGAATGTTGTCCTCGACAACCCCACTAAATTTTGGGGAAAACTTGGCCCCCACCCTTCTCATTTTCTTCTTTTGTAATTTTTTGATCTTATCACCCCATTACCTTACAACTTAGTTTCTTCAAATCCTTATGGCAACAACTTACTTTTTAAATTTTGCATTGATTTCCCAAATCAGTCCTTTTTCCTCATATTTTCCTTTTTTACTTTAGTTTTAATCTTCTTTTTTCTTTAAATGAAGTTTATTTTGTTCAAACTCTTTCATTTCTATTTTCTTTCTCGTTTTTTCTTATTTTAAATCCAACCTTTCAATCCTCGTGATGCATTTGATTCTCAAATCATGCCCCTTTTCTTTTTTGTTTGCATTCTTCATTACTCTTACCCAATTTCAAATTTATACCCAACTTCAACATCGGGACCTTTATTTTAGTTGTTCAAATGGTCTTCTTATCCCCAAACTTTTATTCCCCAATTTCCAAATCAAGCTCTATCTTCACCTTTTTTTGCCAAGTGCTACCCCAATTTGGAGATTGGCCCCAATTTCCAAATTGAATAATCTTGTCACCATTCAAACATATGGAATTTTGATTTTAAAGTATGCAGATTTTCACAATTCCTCATAATGTTGTTTGTAATTCGAGAAATAAATTGTGTAAGGAGTTTTTGAAACGTCCAATGTTTCAAGTGGACACTCTACCCATCATTTGAGATTGTTGAAGCAATAATTATGAAAAGAGTGTTGGGATAGGGGGGTATATAAAGGTGAATATAATATGACCCTTAGGGCAAAGGATAGACATAGCGTTATAAATTAGTAGTTGTGAAAAAAGAGAGTTCTTTTGTTATTATTAATAAGGTAAAAGTAAATAATAATAAAAGGTTAATTTTAAAACTAAGAGAATAATTAATCAATAATAAGTATTAAATAAT
>JZKD02S2338235.1:13739-25152 GCA_000966675.3 Picea glauca
ATAATTTTGGGGGCTCAATCATGCCTTTTTCTATCATTGAAAATCTCAATCTTGAAAAACCTTCATTTAGGCCCTCAAAATGGCCCCAGAAGTTAAAACTGCTAAAAATAGTAAATTGCCAAAATTGTTAGAAAACTATTTTGAGCTAGTTGGAAAAGGTTGGTGGCCACCGATATCCACCTGGATCAAATATTTATTTATGATAATAATAATTAACTAGTAGGTGGGACCCCCTTGTAGACAAGAGGTGATATGATTGAGCTGTTACGTTATATGTTTGTTGTTGCTATGATAATGTCTACACAGTCTTCTACAATTGATGATGCAATCGTAGTTTCATTCGTTTTGAAAACATGGATGGTTGATGCATTGTTTCTAAACGATGTTGATATTCACTCGCAATATAGGGAAGCACTATGGATATGAGGATTATGTTGTTTTACAGGTGTTATATTATGTTATAACATTGATTAATATTCTTACACATGATTTTATGTAAGGGGATAATTAAATGATATGGTAGCTTGAGCTCAAAACAAAAAGGAAAATAACTATGGATAAGTCCTAAGGCTATGGAAAAAGGATTACATATAAACCTTGAATGTATATATAATTGTTACAAAGTGATGGACCTAGTTGTTACACTATGCATTTTGGTTGAAGAGTTATATGGAAAACACATATGGTAATGTTAACGTATGGTTAGTATTAAAGTTGTGACATGTTTCGGGTGGAGCACTATACAATGTATATGGAATTGAAGTTATACAATGTATATTGTATTGAATTTATGGTTGATGTTATGTTAATGGGATGGATAGTATGTTGAATTGAATAGGGCCAGGTGAGGAAGCGACATGCATTTACTGTACGTCACTCCAAACCATCCTCTAGCTCGTCACACTAGCCATAATTTCATTTTGGCTCTGTTGGTTGTGGAAGTTCCACGATTTCAGGTTTTGAAAGGAAAAAAACACAGGTCAACTCTTCCTTGAAGTGATTTTTCTAGGTATGGTTCTTTTTTTTCCATCCATGATGGACTCTTTGTATTATGAATCATTTGATTGGCTCAGGATTGCATGCGTTTTGTGTTTTTCTTGACTTTTCGACTAGGTATTCAATGTTGTGTTATGGTGTTCTTTGTGATTATTGTGGAGTGTTTCCATTTTGAAGGAAAGTAATGGGTGTTATTGCTTTGTAAAGTTTGTGCATTGGTTATTGATTTAAGGAAATATCAGTCAGCTTGGGTTTTTATGATGATTTTCTGTGAAAAATGATAATAATCATGCAACAAGCTCTGAGTTTTATTTTTGTGGGGTTTTACCACCGGTCTGGGTACTAGTGTTGTCATCCCTTTTTCATCTTGATCGTTGTTGTGATTCATTCTCTAGGTTGGAATGCAAATGTCGACAATGGTATATTTATTTCTCTGTTTGGTTGAGCCCTGAGCTATTGTTTTCTATGGATTTTTCTTCACTATCACTATCACCAAAAGCATTTCACAGTCCAATATTTGTATTGCCCAGAAATTTAAATGGAAGCTTGTATATGTATCACGGGTTGTGCTCTGGCATTATTTTCACAGGTGTTTTAAGCATTCACTCCTCTCACCTCTGTTATACTGTTATGTTGGTGAGCCTCATTGTCAATTGTATTTCGAAGGTTATAGACCTTTTGGGTGTTTGGAAGAGACACGATCTCTCTGTGTATTTGAGGATTCTTTATTATTTAAACCAACCCTTGTATCCTCTCTGCAATAAAGTTTTAAGAGGCACTTGTGTGTGCCTGGTTTGTTAAGCTTGAATTTCTTTGTTTCCACTTGGGCACTTTTAACTCTGTCAATATTTTGGGGTTATAAGTGAAAATATTGTAGTGATTTCTTTCAAAAGAAAACATGAGACCTATGTTGTTCCAAGTGTATACTTTGTTACCCATGGTTGTTTCTTGGTGGTAACTTATTTTAGGAGGTAAAAGGATTATGGTCTCTCTGTTTTTTCGAATATTAATCAAATTCTCAAGAACCCGACTTGGTTCTATTGAGCATGACTTGCTTCTATTCCTCCTCGACCACCTTTTGGTTCTATCAAGATTTTTGTTACAAGTTTAATGACTGTGGTAATTATAAAGAGAGCTCGGGCTCTCTCACTTCAAAGACCATCTCTTGGTTGAGTCTATGTGTTTCCTCTCTGTGATAAGTTTTTTGAAAAGGGAAAAAAAATATGGGTTACCTACAGTCCCAAGAATTTTCCTTTTGATTGATTCATGGTTATTCCATCCATCACTGTGTTAAAACCTAGCATGGCCATGATTCTATTTAAGTTAAAAGACACATGTGTATGGTTTGGTTCTATTCTCTTCATGCATCATATGGATCTATCTTTTATCGAGTGTTTATTTTGGAAGGAATTCTGCATATGTTTGATGAATGTGGATCTCAGGTTCAGAGCTACGTGTTTTTTGTTAAGTGTTGTTGTCGAATTAATATTGGTATCGATGATTATATTGTTGAGTACCTGTGTATATGATAGGTTCATCGAACATGCTATTGATTATGTCCATATTTGAAAGGGACCTCTGGGTGATTACATCGGGCCCGATTATTGTTTGATGATAGTTGATTGTTGGTGGTTAGCGCTAGGTCTATTATTATTTGATTTCTAGGGATGAATATTGGATATAGATAATGGGAATCGTTGTACATATTATGTTTGTTTTAAAAAGAAGAGATCAACATTAGAGCATGCATGGATGTGGTTCAAATGGTTACGTTGTTACTGTGGAATTGGAAATGATTTTCATAGTCATTATATAGAATGCACAGATTGATATAAATTGAAGAAATCTGGGAAGTTAATTTTTTTTATTGAAGACAACAAACTATATGTATGTAAATAAGGGACAATTAAATGTTTTGGGTCTTGGAAGTGTATTCTTTTTGGATTGTAATTGAAAGAGAGTTATGATTATTGTTTGATTTAATTTATTTTAAGAACAATATATGTATTATACCCTCTCATTTTCTCACGTTTTCTCTCATTATAACGCCCTCACGATCCCAAATTCATTTTTACATGCCCTGTTCACTAAATAAAATTTAAACTTTGTTTGACAGTGGTAAACAATGACGCAAAGATAAATGACAACTGATATATTTTGGTATTGTCTGCATAGTCAGTTATTTAATGAATTGTTTAGCAGTACTCGTGTTCTTACTCCCGGTCATGAGATCACTTTTTCTCTTATTACAATACCCCCAGATATCCCATGAACCATCTTTCACTCCCTACTCATTTGTCAATTATTAAATATTTTTTATAGATTGTGTTATCACCATAACATTTTTTTATGGAATCCAAGTCCCGGGATTTAGCGAGAGGCCAGATTGGTGTGAAGACACGATAGTTTGGAGAAAAGGGTCACATCTAGCAGAGAAGGGATAAATATAGTGGAAGCGAGGGTTTGATGGGACCTAGCGGGCCAAAGATCTGAGAACATCCCAAATCGACGGTCACAAAATGTATCGGGTAGGGAACTAGCGCAAGGTTTAATCATTTGAGAGCGAGCAGATAGAAATACCATGGTTTCAGGTCACGACCACATGGAGCTACTAGAGGCATATCGGGGAAAAAATCGTTCTACCCCAAACCTCTTTGCCTCTCCCTCGATATCAAAAATCATGTATAAAAGGAGGGTCCCCGGTCATTATTTTACGATATTTACCGTATGAACCCTTCGAGGAAGAGAAGCTAATTACAATCTACAGAAGATGTCCCCCCGAGGTCAAAACCCTATTTTTGTAGACCATTGTTAAACCCAAACATCATTTTGAGAGTCTATCATTACCTATGCATGTAAGTGTCATGGTTATTTAGGTCCAGTGGGTCTGTTCCATACTCAGTGAGATTTTAGGTTTAGATAATGAAAAATTTGCAGTAGAGGTCATGTTGGGTTTTCTGTTGACCTTTTTCAGTCAGAGTCCAATCCATCAACCTATATCAGTTTTGAAGGTTCATAGATGATAATATACACAAGAAGCTAGTGAATTTCCAATCACTAAGGCACTTCAGGTACTACACACACTTACTGAAAATGTTCCTAGAAATGAATAAGACAGATTTCCCTAAAGCTGCATTCATCTCGACTGAATGCAAAAGGATCACAATGATCATTTTTATAAATAAGATCATGTCCAGGGTCTATAGCTTAATCTTCAACACTAGCCTACCAAGGGTTTTAGAAGAAATGAAAATGTATTTGCAGCCCAATCCAGAGAATAGAGTGGGAGATTGGGTGTCGTTCATGCACTCTACTGTAATTTGGGTATATGGTTACCAAGAGGCACCTTACCTTCTACCTGTTTTCCTAACTCCCAAAGTCTTTTCCCTGGAGTTCATAAGGCAAAGAATAATCTCAAAAATATAACACTTTCGCAAAATGCACAAAGCGTCTAACTTAAAGTTTCCTTTCATAATAGGACCCTTTGTTGTGAAGAATAGATCCTGCTTGCCTCAGATCCAAGAAAAACTCAAGGAGTTTGAATTTGCACAGCTACAAGGGAGGAAATATGATCCACACCAGGTCATATCTAAAAGAAGACAGATGAGAAAACAAGGCCCTTATGAACATGAGTATGTTGAAGGTTTTGATCAACTGGTGAACCTGGAAACCTGTGCGGATATGGAGGTCATTTTGTAGCCTGATCAGACACAACAAATAGAGTCAACCCCCCAACATACCCAGAAACAAAAAACTCCTCCAAGGATAATTATTAAACCTCCCAAGATGAGTGTTTATAGCAAAAGGAGAAGTTCAGAGGCCCTAGGCACCAACGGTCAGCAAAATTTTATCAAGAAAATGAAAACCACACAGTCTCCGCAGATAATAAACTTGGGGGAAGAAGAAACTAAAAATAAAATGAATATGGAAATGGTGGAGGGTGGGACCAAAAAATAAGAGGCTAGTACATAAAGCATGCCACAGAGTGAAGGAAGCTCAAGGGCTTTCAGTAGCAAGAAACATGTCTTTGATAAGACACCTGGGGCAGTTTACCAATCCAAAGAAGATTTAGCAAATCAATAGGCTGTGAAGGGGAGCTTAGCCATGAGTGAAATAAGGGATTTGATTCTCGGGGTAGAAATGGTTTATCAACATAAGTCTTCCCTATTATCGGTTAAGGATGTAGAAAGAAAGATACTCAACACAACGGTGGCATATGAGGATAAAGTGTCTGAAATCAAGCTGCATTATGAAAATATCAGTTCCACAGACAAGGTAAAGTTTCAAAGAAACACCAGTGACATGTTGTATTCAGACTACTTGAGTTTGTGTTTGAGGGTTTCAAGGCTGAAAACTCATACACTCAATTTGGGAGGACAATTGAGGCAAGAAAAATCATCCAACAGAGCCTCGTAGACTCAAGTCAAAAGATTAGAATCTGAAGGCCCTCAAGGGGTAAATGCTTCCTTATATGAAAAAGACAAGATGATTCAAAGCATGAAGAAGAGGCTAAAGATGTCTACCACATAGCATCCAAAAATAACAGTGATGACTGCTCTAAAACAAGAAAAAGAGACATTTTGGCAGGAAGCACTGAATTACAAAGACAAAGTATTGTAGTTGGAGAAGGAAAAAGAGAATTGGTCACAAGGAAATGTAGAGGTATCAAACAAATCTGCAGTTGTATCTGGTACAGTGGGAGCTGATTCAAACACCGAATATATTGTTCAATCTATGTCCAAAGTAATCTTGAAGGAAGGAGAATGCAAAAATCTTAAGGGAGATATAGAAAAGCTACAGTAAGAGATGAAAATAAAGAATGAGAAGATGGCCCAGTTCCAAAAAGAAAATCAAGAATTGCAAGAAAGAGTGGGCAAATTGAAAATGAGGCTGAAAGGTAAAGGACTTTTGTAGGGAGCTAAACTTGTAATCTGGGATTCTATTGCTACTGAAGCTGCTAAGCTTAGGGTGTACCTGAAATTCATAGATAACAAAGATAGCATGGTTGTCACAACCCAAAGAAGATGTACCATTGTGAATGAGACACTAGCGAAAAATCCCTCAGAGTGGTCCTAGAATGCTATAAATTTTCTGAGTTATGTTCCTACTATTGAAATTCAAACCATTGGGGTCAAAGACATGACTACACTGATCATTTGGGCTAGGAGGATCATTGTTAAGCACTATTTTCTCAAGTCAGTTCAGACCAAATCTGTACAGATGTAGCAGAGTATACATGAATTCAAGGATTTGTTTGAGCAATTTTTTATCAAAGGCCTCCCATCATTTTGGGATGACAAAGGGAAATTATATGACCTAGAGAAATACAACTCCCTCCTCGCATAGTGCATAATCGATCATTCCAAGTTTGAAGGCCTAGAGGAAAACTTGAAAGGGCCAAGTTTGGTATAATATTTGACCACGAACTTTGAGATCTTAAATCATTTTAAGAACGTGAATATCGAGATGCCAACTATGACTTATGCTACCTGCATCGACTTGGAGATCCTGATAAAAGAAATGATGGATTACCAGATTCCTTCTGAATTACAATGGAAAGATATCGTGCAACTAGGTAAAACAAAATACAGTTTTCCAGGAACTAGCAAATTGCCTCCAGGTGTCACCAGATTGGCGAGTTTGAAAGAAGGTCAGAGAAAGATAGATGGCAAGGATGGAAGGTGAGAATTCAGAGAAATCAGTCGTTAGTTTATGAAATATTTTTGTTAATCATTGAAAATCGGTTCACATGCCGAGACTGTCAGTTGAAATTATTGTAATTAGTTTTAGCAGCTGAAACGTTTCAGTTCAGCCATTGTAATCGAATTGTATAAGTACTGGAAGTTCCAAATGAATTAATGTTGGCAGAAGTGAAAGGGCACCTTTTTGTTGTTTCTAAACTCAATTGTAATTTTCTGGAGCTGGATTGAATACATATGCAGAAGCTTTTGAAGTCTCTATGAAAAGATTCTAATAGTGGTGATATGAGTTTTGTTTCCTTTCATTGTATGTATTTCCCGTGTTCTTTAATTCCATTTAAATTTTCTTCTATTTAAATTGGAGAGTTAAAGGCCCATAATTCATCTTATGATGCTCTTGGATTAAACAATTTAAACTGTGTAATTTTCTTCCTAGTTAATTCATAATTCATTTAAGTAATGATCTGATGCAATGATTTGTTTTCTCCTTCTTCATACACTCTGCTTAAATTCAATTTATAACTCAGATTCATTGCCTCATTTAACATTTATTCTATGGAGAGTTCTACCATCCATTCATTGTTTTCATTCACTTCCAAAATTTCGACTCCATATCCTTGAGTCTCCCTCCCCTTCCTATCCAACAAATTGATCAAACCCCCCCCAAAAAATTAAATCTAGCCATTGATTGCTAAATAAATATCGAGTGACACGAGAGAGCCCTCTCTGAGTTGAGTATGCGAGTGCATATCTCTAAAGTTGGTTAAAATAATTACCTCTGTCATTTTTTCATCAGCCAAAACAAATTTATAGAGTGCTAACATTCTGGCACCATTGTCGGAGAACGAAAGTGAAATATTCCCTGGGAAAAAATGACTTGAAGCTCTAGTTTTGATCCCTGAGGGTGACGATGGATCAAATACCTTATTGGCTGAGATTATTTTTTCCCTGGAGACTCTGTTACCAAGAGACCAATTGCACCAAACATTGTGAGCTAGAAATCCTAGCTCCCAAGAGAATTCACACCATGAGCAACCTAGATCCAGAAGCTGCAATCCCTGTGTCTGATCTTGAAAAGATAGTAAATAAAATAAAATAAAATCTAGTAACCCCAATGTTGCATCTAGAGAGATGTCTGTCCTTACCCAAGGACGAAGTGATGAGCATTTAAGACCTTGAGTTTGACGTGAAATTTGAACAGACTTTGTTCATAACTAAATATGAATCTTGTTTAAGCGGCACCATATTTGACGAAAAAAGATTCCAAGATTTGGTTTTAGCTGCATCTGCCAAGCCTATAGTGATCCCCGCTCAGAACCAACATACACTCCGACCCCTCACAACAACCATGGCATCTATATTTTCTCCTCTTGCACTGCCTTCCCAACTACATGATTTACCTCGGGAGTATAACCTAAGGATCAAACTATATGATGTTGAAGGTAGCATATCAGCCCAGAAACACCTAGATTGGTTTAATGATTTCATAGACTTAGAAGAAGTAGACTTTGAATATGTAAAATGAGACTGTTTACACAAAGTCTGGTAGGATAAGCGAGGAATTGGTTCAGATCCCTTCTAGCAGCTAGTATCGTAGATTTTGAGGCCTTTGAAACTGGTTTCATTGCCTCCTGCATTGGTTTCTTGTCAATAAAAAGGATAAGATGTTGTGAAGAAAGGTCTCCCTCAACTATACAAGCCCGATAATCCAAAACTCTGAGTGCTAACCTCTTTGAAAATTTATGTGCAGAGGAGGAAACATGATATACCTGTGGAATAAACACTTGTTTGAAGCCTCATCGATATTTCAAGATGAAGTCACGAACATCACAACCTCCTAATCTACCTCAACATCGGATCTGGAAGCATTGTTGTCGCCTGGTTAGAACTGTGAGTTTGCGCAGCGTAACAATCTTGAGTTTTTCAAAATCACAAACCGTTATCAGAGGCTCATAAATACGAGATCTTGAAGGTATATTTTTAACCAACTCCTGGCATTGAAAACAAGGAAAATGACATCAATCATTGCAATCATAACTCGAGGTATAAAATGATGAATGGGAAAGGTGCTACAGAAACTCCTGATGAGTGGGCAACACCCCATTTCAAAAAATGATTGGACAGGTAGGCAAGGACGACAAGGCATGTCTACGAGGGCATGAATGAGGAGAATGGTCTGTCAAATCAGTCTAGTCGTGGGAAGGATTGATCCTAGTGACAAATCATGAAGGAGACCAAAATTTTAATTCATGAACAAAAATGGTTCTAAGTCCAAAAAATCAAACGAGGATCAAAACATAAGTTACGACTCAACATTTTATTTATCAAATGGGGTCCTAACAAACACAACTTTAAAAGGGGTGAAATTAAAAATAAAAAATTAAAATCTGAGGCTTAGGAAAAGATGGAAACAAACTTAAAAACCCAAGGCAACTTAGTGTGATAACATTGGCTCCACAAGGGATGGCATGCCCCTTGTGGGCTGCCAAGAATGAGTAGATTTAGTGCCTTATCCATTGGGCTATGGGGTCAATTATTGAAACAAAAATGAAAGAAAAATGATAATTACAATGACATGAAAATCCACTCAAGGCTCAAGAAAAGTACCTTTTCAAAAAATGCCCATTGACAAGGCCACCAAAAAATTTTGCATTCTCCATATTCTGCAACTTGAAAGTGTTATTAGAAAATACCTCAGAGATTTTGAAGGGACCAATCTATAAAGCTTCAAATTTATTGTTCTTGCCTTTATCTTGCTTCGGTGCATCCCACTTGAGCACCATATCGCCCAGTTGAAAATCCTCTTAGTTCACTTTTTTGTCAAAATCCTGCTTGATATTTAGTTGATGATCATGTGATTTATCTACAAGTTGCTCCTGAGTCTATTGCACTTCAACCAACTGTTGAATCCTTCTGATCATATGGTCAAGCTCCCCTTGGTAATGTTGGAAGAATTTTGCCACATGTAAGGCAAGATGAGAAGGAAAAATGGCCTCAACTCATACACCAATTGGAAAGGGGAAATTCCCAAGGACCTCTTTATTGTCACTCTGTCAACCCACAAACAAAATTTGAGTTTTGAGTCCCATGCCTTTTTGTTCTCCTCAAACAACTTTTTAATGATCTTTATAAGGCTTTTGTTTGAGGATTCTACATGTCCATTCCCTTGAGGGTAGTAAGGGGTAGAGTGAACCAATGTGATTCCAAACTGTTCACAGAACTGAATCAACGGTTCAACCTTGAAAGATGTAGCATTATCAGTGACAATTATGTTCAGATGCCCATACCTTGCCATAATGTCCTCAAGGAAACCAATGATCAATTTGTGGGAAGAATTCCTTCTAGGAATAGCTTCAATCCACTTAGTAAAGTAATCTGTAGCAGTCAGGATCCATCTATGTTGACCACTGGAAGAGGGATGAATTTTCCCAATAAAATCTAGGCCCCACTGTTGAAAAGGTCTTGAAGCTGCCACAGGCTTTAATGGAAAAGACTTAAGCTGCTTCTTTCCAGAGAACTTCTGACATTTAGCACAGGCTCTGATCTTAGCATAAACATCGGTGAACAAACTAGGCAAGAAGTACCCGGCCCTAAGGATCTTGTATGTCATGGTTCTCCAATAATGATGCCCCCCACATAAACTGTCATGAAAATCAGACATAATCTTTTGGGCTTCTTGTGGGTCTAAGCACCTCAAAAGCACTCCTAATGGGTCTTTCCAATACAAAACTTGATCAACAAGGCAATATTTTATTGATTTGAGTTTTAAGGCTCTCACCTTGATCTTTTCCATACCATTTGGAGGTTGTAAATTATGCAGGAAAAATATAATGTCCTTGTACCAGCTGCAATCTGCCAATGCAGAGATGACTTGAGAACCTTTATCAGTTGATTCAGCCTACTGATTTTCTGAACATGAGTGGATGAAATTCACCCCCAATGCTGAGCAATTCGATTCATCCAACAACTTGGCTAAACCTTGGCCTTTAACCAATTTGGTAGGCTTAATTTCCAAATCAAATTCAAGGATTTTAGCAATCCACTTACTCCTTTTTCTATCTATATCAGGCTGAATAAGAATTTCTTTCACTATAGTTGATGGGACATAGGAAATGACTCTTGAATGCAGTACATAAAATCTGAAGGACTTGAGAGATTTAACCAATGCGTAGGATTTCTTATCCATGATGTCATATTTCAATTCAACATCTCTCAATGCCCTGCTAAAAAAGGCAATGGGCTGCTCGAAGCCTTCATCGTTCTTCTGCAATAAACTTATTGCTACTGTATCAAAAGAAGCAAAAGAAAAAATAAGAAATTCCTTGGAGTGGTCTGGGCTAATAAGGACCAGGGCTTCAGTCAAATATTTCTTTATATGATCAAAATAATTATGGGACTCAACAGTCCATTTGATTTCACTACCTTTCCTCAACATGGTTGTGATATACTTAACCAACTCAACAAAATTTGACACAAATCTTCTCAAAACATTATTTTTTCCCAAAAAAGATTGAACCTATTTTTTGGATCTTGGAAGTGACAATGTTTGTATAGCTTCAACCCTGCTGGAATCAATCATTACCCCTTCAATTGACACAATATGCCCCAATAATTTTCCTTCTTTCATGGCAAACAATGATTTTTTCGGATTCAAAGAGAGACCAAATTTTCTGCATTTCAAGAAAACCTTTCTTAAATGATCACAGTGTTCTTTATCA
>JZKD02S2338246.1:0-11996 GCA_000966675.3 Picea glauca
CAGAAATGAAAGGAACCTAATGCATATATAAGAAGGTTATAATGATCAAATATGACACATACCATGATACCTTGGACCAATTACCTCATGGAGCAAGAGTCCTCTCCGATGCAGGTCCAGGCCGGTGGTGATGGTAGCTGCTACTGTTAACAGGACAAGTCTAGCAGAGAAGAAGAACGATGGGCCCTCCAGGGCCATGCTCAAGTCAATCCCGCTCTCGGTACTCCATGTCTAGGACCATGTGGGCCTCGAGACATGATCTCCTAGTTATCCCTAGACATTGGGGATAATAGGCCCTACTTTCCACCTCTACTAGACACATCCGACATGGTAGAACAACTCACACCAACAGAGTTAAATCTAGACTGCATGGAACAAGCCAGAACTGATCAATTCATGGATACACAGATCAAGAACACCTGAAAACAAAGGATACCTCTATATCAAGTTGTCAAAGTAGGCAACTCCTTCACCAAGGAAAATGGCTCACCAGGGACCAAGTTCAACAGAAGTTTCCTCATCTCATGGAGGAACTCAACGCAATGGGGACCATTGCTTCCTAAGGAGGGAGGATTGATCCAGGAGGATATCGGTGGCCACCCACCTTTTTCAACTGGCTCAAAACAATTTTCTGTTAATTTTGGCAATTTACTATTTTTAGCAGGTTTTAACTTCCGGGGCCATTTTGAGGACCTAAATGAAGGATTTTTGAGATCGAGGTTCTCAATGATAGTCAAAGGAATTATTGAGCCCCCAAAATGAATCTCCTTGACGATACATTTCCAACGAGCTATCACACGCCTAAAACGGAGATCGTATGCAAAAGTTACGACTCCGGGAAGTTGATGTACTAACTTACCCAAACGTGGCCCACATGACTTTTGGCGCTTAATCTCCTAGGGTTAGGTTTTTGGATGTCTATGACTTTTTTCATTCTCTTCTATTGTAAAAATGCCTCTAGAGCCTCATTGTAATCATCTTCTCACGGATGCGAGTAGCAGCCACATCTCTTCTCAGAGATAAGCTACCAGTGCCCTAGCTAGTTTTTTTCCATTCTGTCTGTAAGCATATTTCAATCATTTGCTATTAATGAAATGAAGTCTTATTTCCGCTGCATTTCTATGTTTATGTGTATTTCTGTATTTCATTTTGTTCCTACATAAATCTGGATTAGCGAGACAACCTATTGATAATGAAAGTAGGTATCAAGACACCGAGTACATTCTTAGAAGTACGAATAAAGATGTTGAGGTCGAACACTTGAAGAATCCATCGATCAAGATACATTGATATATTCCCAAATATAGATGGTGAGAGAACCTTCCACTGATGACTGCAAGCCTTTAAGTACTCATAAGACTCTAGGCCTCGTTTCCAGAATAGATGAGATGAAGTCGATGGAAGGAGACCTGCTGAAAGGAGAGTATTAAGGCATCTCTCATCAGTTAGCACGAGGTACAAAGCAATATATTCATGATTTGAAGGAAATCAGACGAAGAACATGTTCACAAACCAATGACCTTGTGTGTTTTTTGCATGCACCAGATGCAAGTAGTGCACAAAAAATACCCTCTGAATAACAACCAATAATGAAAACTGCCGACAAAGGTGAGGAAATCACCAATAAGGCTGATGGCATCGAAGACACTGCACGAATCCCAATGTGTGAATATATTTATTTCCTTCTATCACAAGGGAAACCCCCTAGTCAATGACCAATGAGGAGATGTCAACTAATGGGTTCAAGGTTACCTACCCAGACCAGGGTGCACGGTAGGACTGCAACTTCACATAATTCTGAGACACACCGAGGGTATGGCCGACATGCAAAGTCAAGAGTTCTGAGAAATGGCTGACATGGGCTTATAGACATCCTTTGAAGAAGAGCATGAGACATATGGAGAAATCTGGCAGCACAGACTCAATGATGAAACTTTGTGATGTAGGAGATATCAATCAAACTCTCCATAGGGACTGGAAGAGTAAACAGTTGGAGAAGTAAAATCTAAGTAACGAGCTCAGCTTCCTAAGGTCATGCTAAACCAAATTTTTTTATGACAAGTGGACTCAAAAGTTTGTGCCATGTTTAAAGGAGACACGAATGCTGCCAACATGAGATAGTATGCCTTTCCCGCCCGCCTTTTTTTTTCATAGACAAATGAATTCTATGATACAGAGGAGGAATCGAGTGTTGAAAGTAAGAAACTAGTTCCAATAGTGGAACATACCTATGCTCAATGCAAGGGGGTGCATGTAGGACATGGACACTCAGGGGAATGTTTCCTGTTAGGGTACAAGGCATCAAGATGCAAAGGATATAAACAAGGCCCTGCTTGGATGATGATGCAAATTGTTGAGGTGATATGCTTATAATGCGAAAGAGGGAACCATAAATAGGCTCAATACTACAAGAAAGAGAATGAGATGCAATTACAACTTAACTTCAAAGAATGTCCTTTTTCGTAAGTTTAGTCCCCTAGGCCCGAAAAAGTATAAAACAATACTGAGGAGAAATCTTCTAGCCACTACTCACTAGAGTATTCCTTTTTTGAAATTAGTCTACTTGGCCCGAAAAAAAGTTAAACTTACACCAAATAGACGTCCTTTCAGATCCAATTAACGAGTGTAAAAGAGACAAGTTCACTCAACAATCTTTTCACTTTTTGAAAGAGTCAGAAAAGAGGTTAAACAAGACTCGGTGGGAGTCCCATAGGTATAGGTCAACATTCTTATGAGTAAGAATATGAGGCTCGAACGCAAAGTCATATTGGAGCTACAAGGGACTCTAGTCTTTATGGAATAATCTTTGCATGGGCACCAAATGACATAGAGGTTCTAACTAGGGTGCCCATGTTTGGTAAGCCTCTACCATTCAATAACGACAATGTAAATTTTAACCTTGTACAATATTTATTGCAAACATATTTTCAGTAAAAGAACATAAAATATACAATGGAAAATAAAAACATTACACAAAGATTTTTCCCCTGGAAACCCAAATCGGGAAAACCAACATATTCTATATTCATTCATAGTGATACATTGTTTACAATACAATATAAATATAAGAGCCAACGACATCCAAAACCCTAACCCATTGACCTGGATTAGTCAAAAACCCTAATTCCTTAACCGGAAATAGAAAACCATCGACAAAAAACCATGTGCTGAAAAAACCGCCCAACAATGGACACAAAAATTGAGGCAACATGAAAAATGAGGAAAAAATGTGACACATTTCTCGAGGCAAAATAAATTCTTAGGGGAGTTTCCCCCGAACCCCCACACATGGGGCTTTCGCCCCCCTCAAATCCCCCTGCGTGCCCAACACAATGCAACCAATACTACTCGTGCAAAGAATATAACACATACCCAATAGACACTTCTAGTAGCAGTAAGGACGTTCTGTGTCAGTAATAAATGGGTTCGTACCTAAGGCATATGAATCACAGTGATAGGATAATGTGAAAATGCAAGATGGACTGATGACATGTCCTATATGTTGGTTAAAGAAAATACTTGCCAAAGTCACGAACGAGTGAAATGATGCTAGAAAGCACAAAAATCCCTGGACAAAACCACCAAAACCAACTCCTTCCACTGCACTATTAGTCCACTAGGCCAAAATATTAGAAAAAATTATGTAAAGTGGGTAAATTTTTTTCTATTAATAGTAAAAATAACCAATTTTACCATACCATTTCATATTTTACCCAAATAGTGCATTTTGGACCAAATTTCCCACGATCTTCAAGTATCGATTGTGGGAACTACGAGCGATGGAATTGACAACCGTATGGACCAAGTAAGTACTATTTCCCTCCTCTTCATTTCTAGTGGTGTAGAATTTCAAATCAGTCCCAATTTTTTGATTTTTTTAAGGTGCAACTTAGGAATTATGGTGTACACGGGTTGTAGTTCATCAGGTCATGTATATGGGGCAAGGAAAATCCTTCTTGTGTATATGTAGTCCTACATGCGACCGTTACCAAAAAAACCCGCGTACAAGTTCGAAAATTGGTTTTTAAAAGGTTTTGACTCAAAAAATGGATTTATTCTTGTAGTATGGTACTTGAATGGAGAGAACGAGAGCATGAGGAAGTTGATGTTGCAGTGGAAAGATATCTAGAGGCCCAGTTAGCACTAAAAGTATGTGGGCTTTACAAGTTTTGGGCTCTCAAAGGAATGATGACTCAAGTGAGGTTGCTCCAAATGCTGGTGAGATTTTTGGATCTGGATACAGAGGCTTTCAACCTCGATGGGAAACCATTGAGAATTGAAGTCGAGGATATCTACTTCCTTACAGGATTGTCTCATCGGGGTGAGGTGGTGAACCTCAAAGCATGGGGAGCTGGGAGTGGCATGAACATAGAGGATTACATCGCCCCTCGTAGCTAGGAGTGGCATGAACATAGAGGATTACATCGCCCCTCACTGTGTTGCAGGTACATAAAAGATAGGGATCCAACTCCCCATTATGGAGATCAACAACCTGAGTTTGAAGATCGTTGTTCTCGTTCTTACATGGATCACAGGGTCAGCCTTGTTTCACTAGGAATCAAGGCCACTAATTTTATACTCAGTGGAGTTCTTATGACCCACAATGTATGATTGATGCACCTCACTACTGGCTAACATGAAGAGACAACTGACAGACTACAAATAAGGTAGGAAGAGGAGCTTCTGGTTCACATCTATCTTGTGTAGTTTTTTGTTTGAGCGGGTTCTAGGATTGAGCCCTAGAGTCAAGATCATTCCACATAGACCTTGTGATCCAGCCATGTCATGGTGGACTGAGGTGATGAGGTGGTTGGGAGGTGGTAGGGTGCCAACCCTCTATAATGACGAGTTCTTCTTCTCGTGGCGTCGACAGGTGATATCCCTGGATGACTACCCTTAAGTAGGGATCGACTACAGAGGAGATCCAGACATGCCATATCCATCAGGTTCTGCCTTTGGTGATATAGGTAAATATTTTTATATATTTCATTTTTTTGTGTTTTTTCAAAGAGAATAAAAAACGAAAATATTTTTGGATGGTGTCTAGTATTGACAATTACTTTGTTGCGCAGACGTGGGTCTGCGATGACCAGATGGATTCCCAATAAATCACGGAGGAACCGAGGAGATGAGCCAATGGGAGGAGATTCAAAGAGAGTGCTTCAAAAGGTGCAGGGGAACCTATCTTGTTTGACACACAAGATTCCTATGGTTCAAGTAGAGGATCTGTCGGAGGCTATGCAACGACAGGTGGTGGGTGTGCCCCATGCATGGGTGCGACTCTTCCGACGTCTCACAAATGTCATTTTATGTTATCATGATACACATCCAGTGCCACATGAGTAGATGCCATGGTCATTGTATATACTAGCCATGTATGTATTTTGAGGGTGTGAGCCCCATTTTTGTACTATGACACCATATTTTTGGAGAGATGAAATATAAAAAAGATTGGTCTTTGGCTTTACTTATATATTACAATGTGTACATTGGTGAATTTGTTTTCTTTACTTTAGTTATGTGACAAATTCTAATCTAAAATATAATTAGCATATGCATCAAATACATAATTAGAACTTATAGGTATGTGATTATAAGTTATAAAATCAAAATGTCGTTCCAAAATTCATACCCATATGAATTGTCAGAGTAGAGTAGGGTCTCGCACACGGTAACTGTCGTTCAACTGACATACTACTAACTGGGAGTCCAGGTGAACTTCTAAAGATCGAACACCATATGAAATGGCATTGAAAAATATATCTATAATGAAGCTATATTCAACCACATTATTCGTTGATGGCCCTAGAAAAATTCCACTTGAAGACACCAGTTGAACCTCGGGTGAGTAAACGACCCAAGTAGCGGAAGCCAAGTTCTATGTATGGCGACTAGCACTGTCTGCGAATCCTAAGAAAACTGAAGACTCTGTTGAAATCTTCCAATCAAGGGAAAACTTGATAAGCAGGCTGATGACACAAAGGGAAAGATATATACACTAAGATACACTAGTATACAAAGAGTTATGCCCAAGATTGGGGCTCAAGCGTAATATATTTTCAAGTAGAGCCCATTTATGGGCTCAAACAAGGTATTCCCTTCATAATATTCCAATTTATAGGCTCCTTTTTCTAAGACACATCGCACGATATAAAGACCATGCCACATGGGGTTGAACTTGCCTGCCCCCAGTGGTTCTTTGGCTTGGTCATACAATAGGACTAAGTCACCCTCAACGTACTATTGAGGATAGAAAAAATTATCATATTGGGCCTTGACACATCATTTATTCACTTTGATAGTTGCAGAGGCATATTGACACTGCTCATCTAGGCTCTCTAGGTGTACGAGGTGTTCTTTGAGATTAGAAGTGTCAGTTAAGAGCTTAACTGTCAGTCTAAGAGAAGGGATTTCATATTCAAAGAAAGGGTCGATTCCTGGCCTCTTTTTGTATGACCGAGCGAATGACTAAATTTCTTCAAGTGAACAATTTGCACCGATATATACATTTTCAACTTTACTAGGAATGTGAGAGATGTCGATCGTGATGGTAGAAGAGAAACTCAACATGTTTCCTTGGGCATAAATGTCGTGCGTATCTAGTGGAACTACGCCGTGACCGACCATCTCACTCAAGGTAGATCTAAAATCATCTTGTTCGATCCTAACAAGATCCAGGAGGAAGTAAGAGCGATGATGCATATCATCCCATGGCCTATCTGAACCATTCATGGCCTCTAATATCGGTTCATCCGAAGGTAAAGTATCATCGAGTAAATCATGTGAGAAATACGATGAGGTGACCCATATGGGTCGAAGAACATGATGTTCCTTTTCCATCTGTGAGGAGATAGGATCTGGGTCGGCAGAAGAGTCAAGAAAAGCCTGATATGCTATCTCTGTCATCGATAGTGGCATTTTCATTCCAATATGTGACTGACCTTCACAAGACATGGCTAGGGAAGGTAGGGTCCAAGGATCATTAAAATATGAAGTGCGGAAAGGAATGGACCTCATTGACAAAGAAAATCTATTGGACATGGCATAAATGTGATGAATTGGTGCCACAAAATCAAAGGTACCCATAAGGGAGGAATACATTCTGACACCAATATTCTCAGTTGTTGGCTGATAATTGTCGATCACAGGGATCAAAGGTTCAACCGATGCATTGGGACTAGCATGCACAAAGGACAACTGATCAATTGTCATGATTTTCCCTTCGTGAGGAAAACATAAAGTACAGAAAATGGACGATACAACTGTAGTCATAGCATAAGTCTAGTTACGCCCTAGTAATATGTTATAGTCAAGGGGTGCATCAACCACCTCGACATCCAAATCCACTTTATTTCCACCTAACTGGACTGGAAAGGTAGGAAGAATATCGTGGGGAAGGAAAGAATGAACATCAAATGAGGTCAACATAGTCGGAGATTGAGAGAGGGTTGGAGAGCCAATGGCTTTCCAACATGTTAGGGATATCACACACGTTGCAATGCGTTCATCAATAACAATATGTTTGATGGTATAATTTGAGTAATCCACATGGATTTGAAAGGCCACGTGGTAAGGCAAGTGAGGCTTCTCATCCATGACATCAAACTCGATAACCTTAGAGCCACAAGGGTGTAGAGCTCCTAACATAGATAACAAGGAATTCCTTTGTGAAGGACATGTTTGGTGTACCTCCAAAGCCGACATCGCACAAGGGGTTTGACCCATATCTTCGACAATAGAGTAATTTTGGGAAGCTCTAGCATTAGGGTTGTGGATAGATCATTTGATCACTCCTTGCATAATATGAGGCAGAGGCTCTGGCTTTTCGATATGCAAAGGCATTTTTGAAGGTGGCGAAGACTCTAGACCTGGAACAACATGTGAAGAATGGTAATCGCGAGACCGAGTGGCTACATTAATCTGAGACTTGACCATATTTACACATAGATGGTCACCTTCATTGGCCGATGGGTTTTGATTCCCACTCGCCACATTTTCAGCATTAGAGGAGCTCGAGGCCATGTGTTGATTATGCGAAAAAGTATTAGTCAACACAACGGGTGGTTGAAATAAAATCCTCGCAGCTTCCTCGAGTTTGGGGAACAAGTGGGTAAGGTGATCATCAATACAAATATTGCAAGGAAACTTCACCTTCTCCTTCTCTTTATTTCCCTCACCAACATTATTGTTCGATCTATCATTGTTAACATTGCCCTTGGGTTTATTATTATTATTATTCCTCCCACCTGTACGATTGTTACCATGTCCTTTCCTTTTATTCCCTCTTGGTTGCTGGTTACCATTTGGGTTAGTCGACGACTGTACATAATGCACATCCTCAGACTGAGTGGGAGTGGAGGACACATACGAATCTTTTGCTCCTACAAACTAGCTTAGAGACAATGCTTTCAACTAGTTCGTCACCAAGTCTGTAGACTTAACATTTGCAGAAACTATAATGCCATCTATATGAGGCCCGAGATTTTTTCTAGAGTCCTAGTTTGACCTCGGTGCATCGGGAAGAATTTCATATAACATCCCAGACTAAGCATATATGAGATCTAACTGTTGAGCTTTAAAAATGCTTCCTCTTCAGATGTTACCCCTGATGTCGAAACATCCTTCGAAATATAAGGCAATAAAGACTTAAAAAACCATTCCAATAGGAACTCTGGAGGAATGTAGGCTTTTATCAACCTCTTCCATCTACGCCACTCTTGGAAGTGATCCGATATATGGGTGGATTTGTCTTGGCGGAGGTCCGACAAAATTTCCATGCTGGCGTTGTAATGAACCGACAATTGGAAGTGGTTGAGAAATACTAGAACCATCTGATTAAAATTTCCGTAAGTTCCCCCTGGTATCTTTATATACCATTTCACTGCAAACCCCGTGAGGGTGAGTTGAAACAATATTAAACAAATAGAATCGTTGTTAATGGAATTGGAAGAGAACCAAAGAGGAAAAGTAGCGACGTGATCACCAGGATCCTCACCAGTCTTTGGACAAGAAAAAAGTATTTCTATTAAAATATGATCAACATAAGTGTATGAATGACAAACTTTCGTGTCGGCAGTCTCGAAATCGAGAAACTAATTCCTTTCCAGCTGGGCATCCACCACTTCAATCCTCCACCAAAGGCAAGCTCATATAAGAGAGATAATGAGGTTCTCCATCAAAGAGGGAAGAGCTTGGGGGCTGAACAATGTGTTCATACTTAAAAGGACAAAGGGATGCACACTCAATATGAAGTGAATAATTTCTTCAGAGTAACTTTTCTCTCAAAAGTTGAATTCTTCTCCCTTTCCACGGTTTGGATATGGCCCATTTATAGCCTTCAAATGGAACTGAAGGGCCTAGTCGGAACGTTTCCAGTATGTGGAACGTCAAGGATCATGGATCTCATGACATGACATGGAAACCCGACACAATTTTTAAGTTTTAACACCAAACTAGATGTACGTGGGCTGTAGTAGTGCAACTTGTGTATACACATATTGTATAATTGATAAGACACATATATGTGGAAAAATATGATTTTTAATTCTGGAAAGTGAAAAAGGAGACTTCAAGTCTACATAAAAAAAAATGAAAAAAATCTTCTAAACAAGTTGCATGAAGTGAGACATATATATATATATATATATATATATATATATATATATATATATATATATTCTCATTCACAAAGTGTAACTTCACTATTTACTATAAAAATTAAAAAAGTTTCTCAATTAATTAGTAGTAAACAAATATATAAGAAATAAAGACTATATATAATATATAAAAACGTTCTCACCTACTTACTCAATTTAAATTAAATACATAACATTCAATATTAATTAATTAGTTTTAATATGATATTTCCAATATTTTTTATTTAAATAACTCTCATATAATGACTTATTGCATAAATACATTTTAAGTATAATTTTTTTTTTAAAACAACTCACATATATATATAATAACTCTCATGTATTGACTTATTGCATTCACACTTTTTAAATATATCAAGCAAGTTCCATGCTTACTCAATTTAAACATATATTCAACTGGAATAAGATTGAAGAAAAAATTAAATGCATAATATCTAAAATCAATTAATTAAGTTTAATTTGGCATTCGTGTATAATATGTATATTTTTAGATAGCTAATAATAATAATTATTATATTTTTATGAAAATGATATAGTTTAATTGAATAGTATGTAATATAAAAATGATATCTCAAATTCGAGATATGTTAAAATTCAAAGTAGCAATTTTGTTTAGTTTATCTTGTCTAATATTGCTAAAACTATTAAGGCTATTATATTGCTTTATATAATGTTCCAATAAAAACAAAAATTTGCATCTATTATAAGTAGAAGATTTAAAAAGAAGATTCATGTAGAACATATTCCTACATTTACTTGTTAACATTTGGGTATCCTTGAAGTCTTCTAGTCTAGAATATGGAACTAGATGTATATCCTAAACCTCCTCTTCTAAAACCTTCTCTTTCTTGATATCCCTAACCAATCCAACTCTCTAATTATAGGTTGAACAAAATGTGAAGTGCTAACCCTTTGTGTGTTCAAGAAGCACCCATTGTCATCTACTTTGGACATCACCATTTCTATTTTTGCATCCAACACTTTGTTCTTGTGCTCTTGCACCCTCATAAACTCCTTCAACCTTACTTCCATTGCATGTAAGGTGTGATTTTTCTTAGAGATTCTAAGCATGTGCCTTGATCATTCTTGGGACTCAACTATAAGATTTTGCTTCCCACATTTGGTGCCATTGGCTCCATTATATGGTCAAAGTTACAACCTCATATGCAAGTTGTGGTTTATCTCATTTGCACATTGCACATTGGTGGTTGCAACACTAGGCCAATCCTTCCACAAAGATGTCTACCACCCATACCAACGAACAACAAACCACAACACCCACATTACAGTCCTCCATTGAAGAGGCAAGGGATTATTTTCACATGTCATTAAAATGTAATATGACAAAAGTGGTAGGGAGTAAGACTTTAATATTTCATCATGTAGCCCATGCATATTATTCCTCTTTTCCTCCATCACTAAGGCTTGATTAATATTGGCTGTATCAAGTTAGTTAATGTGGGTCGTATTGAAGTAGGGGCGCAAGGATTGATGCCTTCACTTTTTCTCTATCAACACCTTCATCCAAAAACTTGAAAATTGTGAATTTTATCAAGGCAAGGGAACACGAATTGATGGCCCTCCTTTTGCACTATAATAACCTTTATAGAATTCAATTCCCAAGTTGGCTGGACAATCAACCTTTTTATTCAACGTCTATGATATATGAAAGAGGGAAATGGACACTAAATAAATCCATTAGGACTTGAATTATATGAATGATTTAGTTTAATACTGAAATATAAGGATGCAAAGTTCTAAGAAGAGAGTGAAATATAATAGAAGAGTCTCCAATCAATGTTGTTACATCATATTTTGTATGGGGTGTTCGAGGACCATTTCACGATACCTTGTAGGATGATACCCATGGACTTAATGAGTGCCAATTGCAAATATAGGAGCATTTTGTTATTGCACATGTTATTTTGGTGCTACCCTCATGGTTTAGCTAACCCTTGGCCAACCGAAGGGGAAGGTGACATTCTTACATGATGACTTGGTAGTTGTTGGTTGTGGAGCCTAATTATCTTCTTGATTCAAAGGTATTGTTTCAGCCACATTTGGATCTCATTTCTTGACGGGGAGGTGTGGGGGGGATTCCCCCCCCCCACTATTGTCACCAGGGGGTCCAGGGAGGGAAGTTCCCCCATAGATATATTTTTGGAAAACTATCTTGTAAAATATTGTAATTTCATAGTCAATTTCGACCATTCATTATTAGGTCGCACATCTAACGGTAGATGTTATGTTGGTACCTTTTTCCCTACAAGGAAACCCTCTTTTTAAGGGGGAATTGTATTGCAGTTGTGTATGGCGAGAGAGAGTATTGTGACTGAGAGA
>JZKD02S2338246.1:20651-31787 GCA_000966675.3 Picea glauca
GGTATATGAACAATCCAGTTAAAGAACATTGGGAGGCAGTAAAGTGGATTCTCAGGTATTTGAGAGGTACTGCTACTCATGCATTATGTTTTGGAGGTTCAGACACTTTTCTACAGGGATATGTTGATTCAGATGTGGCAGGTGATAAAGACAACATGAGCACCACAGGGTATGTTTTTACTATAGGTGGAACAACAGTAAGTTGGTTTTCGAAACTTCAAAATATTGTTGCACTTTCAACAACAGAGGTAGAATATGTTGTTGCTAAAGAGGCTAGTAAAGAGATGATTTGGTTACAAAGGTTTATGTAGGAATTGGGAAAGAAGTAGGATAATAAAAGGTTGTACTATGACAGTGAGAGTGCAATTCATTTTACAAAGAAATCATCCTTCCATTCAAAGACTAAACATATATAGTTGAGGTACCACTTCATATGATCCGCCTTGGAAGATGGAACTTTGAAGTTGGAAAAGATACACACTAGCCAAAATCCTTCAGACATGTTAACAAAGGGAGTAACCCGAGAGAAACTGAGTTCCTGCTCAGTTTCAGTTGGTCTTCAAGAATGAAGATGAAGATGAGAAATTTTCTAGGTCCAAGAAGGTTTAGAGTCCAGCATATACAACAACAGTGGAGTTGTTGAGATCAGTCTCCAAGTGGGAGATTATTGTTTGTGGAGCCTGATTATCTTCCTGATTCAGAGGTCTTGTGTTTTCCAGCCGTGTCTATACCCCATGAAGACTTTACACCCTAGAAGTATGTACACTCTTCCATGTGGGGGAGTGCAGAGGGGGGGTACCGCCTCTGTGGATTCCGGGGGAGCTATCCCCTCGGTTGGGGAGTTCAGGGGCGAAGCCCCCAAAGGAAAAATTTCCTTGTAAATGTATATTGTAATTTCATTGTAAATCTGGACCGTTCATTATAAGGTCGCAGATCTAATGGTAGAAATTATGTTAGGGTTTTTTTCCCTAGAAGGAAACCCTCTGTTATGAGGGAAATGTATTGTGGCTATGCAACATAGCAAATATTGTATTCTGAGAGAGGAGACTGTGAGAGAAACAAGAGGAAGTTATAGTGGGTTTGTTGTAGGTTGTATCCCTTCATTTTGCTGGATAATAATAAAGGAAGGACCTGACAATTTCTCTGGTGGACGTAGCCCACACTGGGTGAAATACATAAATCAGTGTCTCTATTGTATTGTGTATCTTCTATGTTTTGTTTCCGTATTTGTTTTATTTTATTGCTCCGTGGTCCTATTTTTCTAACACTCTTACTTAGCCTATTCTCCCTTACTTCCAACACTTCTTCATGTATCAATATCAATTGTCCCTCCTCATCCAAGGGAGGTAGTTCCTCAATAGGAGTGATGTGTTTCCGTATGGCTCTTTTCAAACATGATACATGAAAAAAATTGTGTATCTTGCTTCCTAACGGTATATCAAGCTCATATTCTATGACCCCTACCTTTCTTTTTACCTTGTATGGACCAAATAAGCGAGGTTGAAGCTTTTTTGTGCCATTCCTCTTTATAGATGTCCATCTGTAAGGTTGTAGCCTTAAGTATACAAGATCACCAACCTCAAATGTGTGCTCCACTATGTGCTTGTCTTCCTGTATATTTTTTTATTTTGTGCCCTTTGTAAGTGATTCTTTAGCTCTCTAAGTATATCTTGGATTTTTTGGATCCAATCATGTACCATATGTGCTCTACTATCACCAAATAAAATCTCCACAAAGGTGAGGGGATCATAATTGTATAAGGCCCTGAAAGGTGACATACCAATAGACATGTGGTAGGTGGTGTTGTAGAAATACTCACCCAAGTATAGCCACTTAACCTATACCTTTTGTTTCCCTGAAAAATAATTCCAAAGGTACCCTTCCACCCATTTGTTGACTATCTCTATCTAGCCATTAGTTTGAGGATCATAGCTAGTTTTGGAGGTCAAGGTCGTACCTACCAACCTAAATAGCTCCTACCAAAATGTTCTCATGAACTTGTTGTCTCTATCACTCACTATGGTTTTGGGTAAGCCATGCAACCTGAAGATATATCTGAAGAACATTTCTACAACCTATGAAGCATTGTAATCTATGGCAATGGAAAAGAAATGGGAAAACTTGGTTAATCTATCCACAACCACAAAGATGTAGTCCTTGCCCTGAACCTTGGGAAACCCTGTGATGAAGTCAATAGATATACTCTCCCATTTATGCTCTAGAATAGGGAGTGGTCGCAATATACTTGCTGGATGAGTGTGCTCCTCCTTGTTCTCCTGGCAAGTGGAACATTCCTTGATATGGCACATTACATCCTTTTGCATACCCATCCATGCAAATCTTTCTCTTACCTGCCTGTATGTTTTGACAAATAATTGATGCCCATCCAATGGTGAGTCATGGCATGCTTGCAACACTTTCGTTTTGAATTCTGATTCAAGAACCAAGAAAATTTGGCCCTTTTAGTATATGATGTCATCCACGATCCTAAATTTATCATTATGTACCTTCCCATCCATCAACTCACAAGAGAAAATGTTTTTAGAATACTCCACCAAAATATGTTCCTTCCAATCAACTAAAATACCTGTCACGGTGTATACCGAAGGCCTTCTGGACAAAGAATCAACCACCACATTGTTTTTTCCTTTGAAAAATTCAATATCAAAGTCATAAGCTTGGATATTTCTAACACATTTTTGTTGTCTTTCATTAAGGTCCTTTTGATCCAATAATTACTTGAGGCTATTGTGATATGTCCTGACAACAAATTTCACCCCAACCAAGTATTGTCTGAATTTAGCCAAAGCATACATGATGTCCATCATTTATTTGTCATAAATAGTGTATAGGAGCTCAAGCCCCCTTATGTTTCAGGTCTCTTATGAAATGGGGTGCCTATTCTACATAAGAACCTCTCTAATTTCCTCACGTGAGGCATCACACTCCAATATGAAAGGCTAGAATAAATCTAGTAAAGAGAGAACCAGGCAAGTTCTCATTACCTTCTTCATTTTATCAAATGTCACATGTGCCTCTTGCCTCCACTTGAATGCACCTTTTCTGGTCAAATCTGTAAAGGGTGAACAAAGATGGGATAATCCTTTGACAAACCTCCCATACTAACTACAAATTCCAAAGATTCGCTTTAACTCAGTAAGAGTTTTGGGTGTTGGCTAGTCAAGTATCGCTTTTATTTTTTCTTGGTGCACCTGTACCCCTTTCTCTCCAATGATATGTCCCAAGTAAAGGAATTAAGTCATCCAAAATCCACACTTTGATTCCTTAGCGTACAAATATTGATCCTCCATAATGCTCAAGATTTGGTCTACATGCTTGAGATGATCCTCCCAAGTCTTGCTATATATCAACAAGTCATCAAAAAAGACTAAGAGAAACTTCCTCAACTTCTTGTTGAAGACATGATTCATGTATGATTGAAAGGTGTTTGGTGCATTAGTTAGCCCAAAGGGAATAACCATAAATTCATAATGACCATAATTGCATCTAAAATTTGTTTTTGGCACATCTTGCTCCCTCATTTTGATTTGATGATAACCATAGTGCAAGTCTATTTTGGTGAAGTAGATGGAGCCATGTAGCTCATCCAATAGCTCATATATATGAGGGATGGGGTACCTGTTATTAATGGTATTCTTTTTCAAGGCCCTCTAGTCAATGCACATGAACATAGTCCCATCCTTCGTCTTTACCAAAACCACTGAGGATGTAAAAGGACTAGAACTTCGCATAATATGACCCATGCCCAATAGTTCTTTAATATATTTTTCAATTTCATCCTTATACTTTTTTCGGTGTCTATAAGTAGTGGTGATAATTGGTTTTTCACCTTCTCCCAACTCTATACTCTGCTCAAACCCCCTGTCTAGTGGTGGTCCTAGTGGAATAGCTTCAAAAACCTTGTTGTGTCTGTCAATGATTTTATGTATGTCATGAGAGTAATGAGGATGCCCTTCCTTATCCACCTGAATTGATATAAAAAATTATGCTACATATACAATGTCCTCTCTCCTGAAGATGGCCTCCATGCACTTTGTTGTAACCACTTTGGGTGCATTACCTACCATTCCTCTCAAGGTGACCCTTTTTACATTCTCCCCATTGAATGACATCTCCATATTTTTGTAGTTTGTGGTGATGGGCCCCAAATTACCAATCCACTGTACTCCCAATATCACATTGGTGTCAGGTAGGTCCATCACATAAAATTCTTATGCCATGTCATATCTACCCAATGTGAGGCTCAAACTTGGAATGAACCTGTCACAAGGTATAGTATTWCCCCCTGCTACCTCCACACAAAATCCTTCAAACTATACTATAGGAATGTGCCTCCTTTTCACCAAGGCCGAATCAATGAAATTGTGTAAAGCTCCTCCATATATAAGGACATAAGCCTTCTGACCCTAAAGCACTCCCATCATCCTGAAAGTACTGTATTTGGGGACTCCACTGATGGATGCAATGGTGATCTTCTTTTCTCCTGTTTGACCCAAACCTGTTTCCTCTCCCTCTTCACCTTGCACATTGTCACTTCTAGGATGATTTGCTTCCATATTTTTTATGTGGCACATCTCTTCTTCATCCTCATCATTTGAAATCACCTCAATGTAGTGAACCTTACCCTTTTCCATGCATTTGTGTCTTGGTTCCTTACATGTGAAGCATAGTTTCTTCCTCCTCAATTCTCTCCTAGTATCCTCATCCATCCTCCCCTTGCCTCTATCCATTCACTTTTGATCCCTTTCCCCTTGATTTATTGGAGGTATGGGAGTAAATTTGGATTTAGTTGTTGATGCCATCAAGTCCCTTGTCCTCCATATGGCATCCTATAAGTTGAGGGNCAAGATTTGGTCTACATGCTTGAGATGATCCTCCCAAGTCTTGCTATATATCAACAAGTCATCAAAAAAGACTAAGAGAAACTTCCTCAACTGCTTGTTGAAGACATGATTCATGTATGATTGAAAGGTGTTTGGTGCATTAGTTAGCCCAAAGGGAATAACCATAAATTCATAATGACCATAATTGCATCTAAAATTCGTTTTTGGCACATCTTGCTCCCTCATTTTGATTTGATGATAACCATAGTGCAAGTCTATTTTGGTGAAGTAGATGGAGCCATGTAGCTCATCCAATAGCTCATATATATGAGGGATGGGGTACCTGTTATTAATGGTATTCTTTTTCAAGGCCCTCTAGTCAATGCACATGAACATAGTCCCATCCTTCGTCTTTACCAAAACCACTGAGGATGTAAAAGGACTAGAACTTCGCATAATATGACCCATGCCCAATAGTTCTTTAATATATTTTTCAATTTCATCCTTATACTTTTTTCAGTGTCTATAAGTAGTGGTGATAATTGGTTTTTCACCTTCTCCCAACTCTATACTATGCTCAAACCCCCTGTCTGGTGGTGGTCCTAGTGGAATAGCTTCAAAAACCTTGTTGTGACTGTCAATGATTTTATGTATGTCATGAGAGTAATGAGGATGCCCTTCCTTATCCACCTGAATTGATATCAAACATTATGCTACATATACAATGTCCTCTCTCCTGAAGATGGCCTCCATGCACTTTGTTGTAACCACTTTGGGTGCATTACCTACCATTCCTTTCAAGGTGACCCTTTTTACATTCTCCCCATTGAATGACATCTCCATATTTTTGTAGTTTGTGGTTGGGCCCCAAATTACCAATCCACTGTACTCCCAATATCACTTTGTTGTCAGGCAGGTCCATCACATAAAATTCTTATGCCATGTCATATCTACCCAATGTGAGGCTCAAACTTGGAATGAACCTGTCACAAGGTATAGTATTACCCCCTGCTACCTCCACACAAAATCCTTCAAACTATACTATAGGAATGTGCCTCCTTTTCACCAAGGCCGAATCAATGAAATTGTGTAAAGCTCCTCCATATATAAGGACATAAGCCTTCTGACCCTAAAGCACTCCCATCATCCTGAAAGTACTGTATTTGGGGACTCCACTGATGGATGCAATGGTGATCTTCTTTTCTCCTGTTTGACCCAAACCTGTTTCCTCTCCCTCTTCACCTTGCACATTGTCACTTCTAGGATGATTTGCTTCCATATTTTTTATGTGGCACATCTCTTCTTCATCCTCATCATTTGAAATCACCTCAATGTAGTGAACCTTACCCTTTTCCATGCATTTGTGTCTTGGTTCCTTACATGTGAAGCATAGTTTCTTCCTCCTCAATTCTCTCCTAGTATCCTCATCCATCCTCCCCTTGCCTCTATCCATTCACTTTTGATCCCTTTCCCCTTGATTTATTGGAGGTATGGGAGTAAATTTGGATTTAGTTGTTGATGCCATCAAGTCCCTTGTCCTCCATATGGCATCCTATAAGTTGAGGGKCTTAAAATCCTTAATACAACCTCRTAAGGGTTCCAACAACCCTTAAGTGAAAAGCAACAACAATCTAGCTTATGAGACATCAGGTACCATTACGAATACCYTTTGGAACTCCTCAATGTAACTCTTTGGCGACCYTGTTTTCTTGAGTTGTGTGAGTTCCCTGAAGTATATCTCAGGATATCCTTGATCAAATCTAATAATGAGCCTTTGGGTGAAATTTGGATAAGATGTACTCTAGTTATGTCCYGAKATGTTCATGCCATGATACCACCAATCATGCACTTTTCCCTCCAAATGGATAGTGGTGAATTTTATAGCATCAAGTTCCCTCATGGGGTTAATCTACATATAAGCATCCAATTTATGTACCCAAGACTACATAGTATATCTATATGATCCATCAAAGGTGGGTATCTCCATCTTCCTTTCCCTACTGATCTGGAATGATCTAGGGAATATCGCAAAAGTTTCAGAAGTGTTTGAGGAGGCTCAAAATGGCCTTGATAAATGAGAAAGGGAAAAAATTCAAAGTCCTCAAAGCTAAGAGAAATTGGCATCATTGTGAAGAGTGCATCGCAATATTTCCAACGAATTAAACGATTCATCAAACAGAGTTACAGATTGAAAGATATTCATGATCAAAGTTTTGGTCAACCTAGCCCAATTAGTATGTGTACTATTGATGTCTACATCAGTACGGACGACGTCAACATCCATAATGTTGACATTAACATCAATACAAATGACATCAATTTCCTTACAGGGTATGCATTACAGTTTGATAGAGAAACGTGTCATGATGACGCAAGCATGATGACGTGGCAACACCAGAGGCTGCCATGTGTCACTCATTTTTGGCATTTTCAAGTCGACATGTGGACTAATGAGAAAGTGCCACATGGTAGGATGTATAGAACATGGAAGACTCATGGCATCCATACAGATACATGACAGGTGACATGATATATGTACATGATGTGGCAGGTGACATGGCAATGACGTCAGCATGCTGACGTATCCCAATGACAACGTGCCACATGGTATATTGATTTCGCACTTTGGGCCACCAAATGGGACAATACAAATGTGGCATGTAGCACCCTTAGGTGATGCCATGTGTCCTACTAACAGTGTGACAAATGGAAGGCACAATAAACAACTTGACCAACAAGTGGGCCATTGGATGGCCGCCACGTGGCCTAGTCAAGGGTTGCCACGTGGTAGAGGGAAAATGCCTAATGAGGGACCATAACCAATTTTCCAAATTAAAAATGGGGTTGGACAATGACCAACCCCAACCCACCAAACTTAGCAGCAGAGCCACCAAAGTTGGGGCATAACCTCGCTATATTCGATCTAAGCCTATCCGACGGACTCCAAGATGGCGAAATATTGGTGGAGTTTTAAACTAGCAGTGGTTAATGCCATTTATGGTGTATATTGTAACTATAATCCAACAGGGGGAGGCTTGTAGGTTCGACCCCATGACCTCCCCAACCAACACCTTATTTTAGCCATTCACCAACCACTAGGCCAATGACCTTTGTTGGTTAATCCACCCAAATTTAATTTTAAAAACACAAATTGCCAATGCACGAGAGGAGCACGCGCCAGTCCACCCAGGATGTATTAGGCATGATTTTTGATGCATAGTGCATTGCATTAATTGTAGAGAGGTGCACGTGTATCGAGACAGAGGTCTAGAGCAGGCCTGAAGGTGACAATGTCCAATGGAGACGATTTGACAGTTAATTTTGGGTAATTCGATGATGCGAATCCAATGGAGAAGTTTGTTTCGATAGTAGAGACTCCGATCAACATGATACATTATGGAAGAGCCAATGCAAGCATGATTTTTATTATGTTGTTTTCCCATTAATTTTTGCAACATAGTATGCTTAATACAAGTTTGAAGGAGCATGGAGAGGCTACAACAAGGAAAAAAGATCAACTCATTCTTTCTATTTCTTCATTTATTCTCTTCTTACACATAAACAAATCAGCTACATGTGAAATAGAATTTGTGGCACTTGGATGATAAGTGGCCAAGGAAGTAGTAAGGAATCTCGTAGTTTCAGGATCTGTGTATGGGTTGCATATACATGCTTGGATATGAGTAGTAGAGCTAAGGTGTTTTATGACAACATGAAGATGGGGGTCATTTCTTATTCTTCCTCTTTTTCTGTATTGAGTATGTGGGAATGATTTCCATGTCAGCATCATGGATGCCTCATGAGCATGAGAACTTGTGAAGCTTGTAAAAATTATCGATCACATTACAATCTCTTGTTGTCATCACTGAAAAGGGACCTTGGAATTACAACTTGTAAAGGAGAGACATCATTACAACGAGGAGAATAAAGCGATCAAGATTTGGAGGAAGACCCAGAGATGTAGCCCACATTGGGTGAACTTTTTTATCAAGGGAAGTGTCATATCTCTTATGTGTATTATGTTCTTATGTTTCTTTTCATGAATTTTCACACATAGATTATTAAATGCTAGCATGACATATAACACACAAGGAAGCTAAAAAAATATTTAATTCAATTTGGATTCAAGTCCATAAAGACTTCAACTATACCTTTAATTTCAATCCGCTCAAGTAAAACTATATATAACTAACCCTTTGGATGAGTGACAGGATCAATCAATTATTGGAAACTAATCACCCCCAGGTTCGGATCACCTACGCTCACACTCATGATTTCTCCTCTGATAGTTTCTAGGCCTACCCCTGCACTTTATGCCACAATATTGATCCAATGTAACCTGTCTCCTAAAGCTTGCACTCAAATATGCATACTCCCTAGCATACTCCTCAAATTTGTCTTCTACTTATGGAGGGAAGTTATCCTATTGCTGAGCTTCGAAGGAAGTGGACATGTAAGGTCTAAGAGTGACTCTAATATGTCTTGTCACCCTGGACTATCCCCCCTAAAGATTCGTCCCTCTGTATGGTAGTGAGGATCATTCTCATGATGATGTCTAGTCCCTCCTTGAGAACCACTATCTTCCCTGTTCATATTATTATTTAGGTCATCCCCACCATGGTTCATCTGAATAAGGAGAAGAAAAATATTCTCCTAACTAGCATTTAATCTCTCCAGGGCCTCTCTCATCTCAACCTGTCCCCTACGCATTGTCTCTTGAGTCTCCTATAGATGTTGTTGAATGATGAACTATTTTTTTTGTATGGAGTTCTTCAACTCCTTTGTTATACCTATTAAAACCTATGGCTCACTGTCATCACTTGACCCTTCCATTTCTTCCTCTGGTTCACATGTCTGTCTCTTGCGTCTTTCCATATAGATACTACTGAAATTATTTATGCGCTAATCCCCACAATATGGGAGGATTTAATGCTCTAATACCACTGTAATGTTGCCAAGATGGTTTAGACCAAGGAACAAGGGTTTTTGACTGTTTGTTTTAGTGTTTCTTTGTGTTATGCAGGTTTGCTTCACCAAAGTTGCGCATGAGGGAGTTTATCATGAATATTATAGAACAGGGATGTAGAACAAAGCATATAATGCAAGGAAATGTCTAGATACAAACAATGAACAAAAAATCAGAACCAACAACTTCAGATTTGACCTTTATTTAGATAATAAGATGATCCTGAGTTCAATAGATCTGCAGACCTGGATATATAAAGACCTAATATCCAAGTTGGAATGAATGCTACTCCAATAAGCTCCAAAACTAAAGAGAATATCCTCCAAAGGCCTCACAAATGATGAATATTGGAACAAGATCAATTTCTTTCCATTCCAAGGCTAGAACCCCTCCTTTTGGTTGAGTTGTGCACTATTCTGATGGTTATAACTACCCAATATTTCGTCCCTCCTCTTCTTGTGCTCCAAATCACCCCAAACTCTCCAGGATTGTAGATTAGGGAAATAGAAACCCCTAGATTGAGTTTCTTTTTGATTGGAGGATTTTATACCCGACAAATGAGTAGATCCTTCTTATGCAGTGTACCCTCCTCCTAGTGAACAAGTGCCAAACTCACAATAAAATATATGCTAGGAATATCTCCTCCAAAATGGATAAGAAATGTTCCCTACGCCCAATTATCAAATCCCAATATATTTTACCCTCCAAAACTTCTCCCTTCCTCCAAATTGAATGGATCTTCTTCCACAAGTGCACCCTCCTGCTGGAAAACCCCAATGATGTGCACTATCTCTCTCCAAAGCTGTATAATCAACCTGTAGCTAAGATAGAATGGTGAGGGAGGAATATTGCACCTCTGTGACCAAGCTTGGACCAAGATGGGTGGAATCTTTCACCACCAAGTGTAACACCCTGTTTCCCCCAAATTTGTAATTAATCCTAATACAGGAATTACCATGCTAAAGCATGATGAAAATGTAAATAACATTATGAATTTATATTATAGAACTGCTGAGAGGGGATGTGTGGAAAAGAGACCACGATGGGGGTGGAGGGCACCTTTAAAAAGGGGCGTTAACTTCCACTGAGAATTTAATACCGTATTTGGACTCCACTGGCCCGGAGAACCAAAAGCGGCTCGCTAGCCCTGAAATAAATGCCTTGCAGGCTGGTAGGTTGATGGCTTGATGAGGGATGGGGAGGTGAACTGTCTATCCGTAGAGCCATCATGACTGACCAGCGCGAGGGTAATCGTGCCACACGCAACCTCGCGAGAGGATAAGGCGTATGGCTGGAACGATTGACGGGGGAAGACGCGAGGGGAAC
>JZKD02S2338268.1:0-11065 GCA_000966675.3 Picea glauca
TTGTTTAGGATTTTCCTTCCAACATATTGGTTCTTTTATAACGAATGGATGCCTGGGAGCATACTGATTCCTTTCCAAATTTTTCAATTGGCTCATAACTTGATTTTGAGTCTGGACAAACTGAGTATTCATATGATCAAGCTTTTGAGCTATGAGATCAATTGGATTCGATGCATTGCTTGTAGTTGTTTTTTTTCTTTTGGTTCCTCTTTGGCACGAGGATACTAAAAAGGATCAAACTTGGAGCATGGAATATTTTCATCAATGTCTGCACTATACTCTTTGGCTTCTGCCAAAGTGCAGGGTTTCTTTACCCTTGGGATGAAACCAAATTTCCCTTCAAAGTCATTGACGTAAAGGAGACGAGTAGTTGTTGTGGTAGGGAAAAAATCATGGGGGATTTGGTTGTGCAATTTAGCAAACCTGGTATCAAACTCGCTAATTGTTTCATTCTCCTTTTTCTTTATCTGGTTGAACTGATTCATTAGAATATTGTTGTCTTTCTTCAGTAACCACCTGCTTTTGAACAACTTAGAGAAATATTCATATGTGGTGAGGTGATTATCTGGTAAGCCATCAAACCACCTTTGGGCATCTTCAGTGAGAGATGTTGCTAGAAAATTTATTGCAACATATTTGTGTTCCACTCCTTCATTATGCATGTCTCGAACGATGGAATGTAGATGTTGTTCTATGGTGATTACATTGTTCCCATAAAACATTGGCAACCATTTGTTTATCTCTTTAGGCATGGTATTGGGACATCCAGTGATGGTTTCCATGTTTAAGGGCTTATAGAGGTCATTTTCCCAAGGACGATCCATTGGAGCAAGTGGGATATTACCATGAAAATTTTGTTTGACAACGGGAGAATGGAGAGAAGGCCTACTTTGGTAGGTTTTGGAAGGTTTGAATCTTTGAGGGGGAAGGGTTTTTCTAGAAGGATTATGGGATGGTGGAGTCACCAGATGATTCTTATCTCATCAAGGAAGGAAAGGGAAAGAGAACTTCCCTTTAGTGGATTCGTCAGGCAAACTAGGGAAAGGCTTTGGGATAATTTTCCAAAGTGTTGTTAGGGCACGAAAGAGGATTCAAAATCCTCCCTGGCAACGATGCCAAAATGTTATCACGCAAATTGAAGGTTGGAAAAATCCCGACCCAATCCAAAATATGGCGATAAATATGGGAATACCTACCCACCGTCACCTTAGGTAAGTACTCCCCTTGCTTTAGTGAAGGAGAAATACTACACAAGGGGGTATCTCGGGTGACCCTAGGGGGAAATGAGACGAAAAGTAGAGTAATGGAAAATGATGCCCCTATATGTCAAGCTAATAAGTGGAATATGGCTTGGAAACAAGTCTTGGTGATTGTCAATGGTTTCCAAATGCTTGAGTACCTACAGAAGAAAGTTGTACTTGCCCAAGACAAGAGAAAAGACAAGTGTACAAGCCCAATATTCAAATGGACAAGCAAGTGAAGCTTGTTATCCTATATAGCATTAAAAAACAATTATATAAATCAGCAAGTAAATGATAATAAAATATTCTAGATATGTCACTGGAAGTCAAGTAAAGATGCAAGAGATTAAGCTAGCAATGACTAGTATAACTTAAGCAAGATAAAGCAAGACTTTAGTGACAAAGTAAGGCAGTTATGAAAATTTAGTGAAAGATGCATTGAAAACATTTCCCACCTTGACTCTACCTTGGTCACACTAGGCTTTCCCAAGTTGAAGACAATGTGTGGGACTTCTACCTAAGCATGAAAAACATTGCCCACACATGCTCTACCTTGGTTGACATTTTTATATTGTTATTTGTCATGGGTCCCATCAGTTTCTTATGAGAGACATTTCATTGTATTCAGTATCCCTAGGCGAGCATCTAGAAGGTTTATGATTGTATTTTATCTTTTTCCAACTACAAACCTCTAGGCCTTCAGCCCCTTCCTCCCATGAAATGAGGTGCAATCCCTTCTTGGGTCAATACACCCAAAAATCCCAAAAGATAAGGAGATGAAAAAGGGGTGAAGTGTGAAAAATGGTAAGTATGATTGGGAATGGAATGATGACTCGTCAAGGAGACTTCCCAGTAGCAAGCCCATCCCTAAGGGTGACCACTTACTAGAGCGCAATATCAACCACCAAGGTGAAACAAAGCAAAGGGATTAATTTCCATACAGACGTTCTATAATCAAAAGCAGTTTTTAATGCAACATGCTCAAATGCCTCAAATATTAAAGTGACACTTACCACAATACCTGACCTATACCTCATGGAGCAAGACCCATCATCTTCTGAAAGCAAGTTTATGTGGTTGATTCAATCGTCATGAATCTAGGATGCATGGTGGTGAAGTGGGGTCTTGTTTTGTGCATGTGGATGTTGTCAATCATTTGTCTCTCGGTACTCATGTCTGCAACCTGAGGGCCTCGAGACATCATCTCCTTAGTTATCCCTAGAAATTGGGGATAACGGTCCCAAACCTTCCTAAATTGAATCCCTAGAATCATTGGAGGGAATGTCATTTATGAGGTCACCCATTAGCATAATACCAATGAAGCCTTAAGCTTGAGTAATTCCTTCATCATTATTTATTCCACCAAAATCAAGGATAAGTGAACCAAGCATCGAATTCGAAGGTACCAATTCAAGTGAAGTGAGTGTGTGTGGTAAATTCCTGGGTGTTGGAAGTAAAGGATCTAACGGTTCTATATTCTAAGGATAATCCCTCTGGGATGAAAGATCTTCAAAAATGTACTAACCTAAATCCAATTCAAATCGGGGTGGATTGTTGGGTAGGGTTGATGTGACTAAATTCATCATCACACTACATGAGGGAGCTAGGTCAGGTATCCAACTACTAGAATGAGCCCATGCCAACTCACCAAGGATTGCAACTGAGTCCTCTTCCATTGGCATGGTCCCTGTCATCATAGACCGAATCGAGGGGGACTCAAGGATGTGTGGATTTTCCACTAGATCAGACTAGATTTGTTGGCCCTCTAGTGGATCACTCATAAAATCAATCAGATCTTCCTCCATAAATGCATAATAGGATTAGCTCGAAAACCTTTGATCTTGCAAAAAAACTAGCTATGGCTCCATACCATTCGATCCTCAACAATATTTTGCAATCTACTAAAGATGTTCGTGGATTTAATTACAACAACCTATGTATGCCCCAGAGGGGCTTCACCTTGTTGACCTATATCTTATCACGTTCATTCATAAAGGGGGTTTTTAAATTGTCGAAAATAACGTCAAAATATTGTAGATATTGGGGGCAGGGATGTAGGGTATGGGGGGGTTCTAGGTATTGTGGGGTATAAAAAGAGGTATCTAGTAAAAATAGGGGATATCTACTAAAAATAATGGTTTTTTTAATTGGAAAGATGTATTGGGAGGGGGGTTCAACAAAAGTATTTTGGGAGGTATTTATCAATATCTAGTTAAATTAAAAGTATTCTTAATATCTCGTGAACACACGTGCTATGTCATGTGTTCATTGAGTGGAGACCCCATCAGTATGCCATATTAAAAAAACTCCCCCAACACTTCCATGGTCATAGAGCTATCAAAATCCATGCAACAAGGATAAATTCTAATCAGTAGTTATCTACTCGTATAAATAGTTGCACTAAAACAGTTGCAAAGGATGAAGCCCATATAAATGCTTGAAACGAGAAGAAAACATTATTGAAGGAAAATTATTATTGCTCACAATGGAATTTAACTCCAAAATATCAATTTATTTCTCTCTATATATAATGAACATAGAAAAAAGCTAACCTCAAAATGGTATGGCTTAGTTGTGTCAAAAAACTAACATAAAAAAATGCAATCCTTCACTTTAAACAAAAGCAAATAAGATTCTACTCAATATAATTCACCATAGTTTATCCTACCTTCACCAAATACAATCTAGCACCTTAAGTAAAAGCAAGTAAGATTCTACTCAACAATAATTTACCATAGTTTCTCATACCTTCACCAAATAAAGCAAGTAATTCACCGTAGTTTCTCATACCTTCACCAAAACTCATAAAGTATTGCTAGACTAATTCGCTCTTGCCAATGGTCACAAGAGAGATGAGAGGCCACAAAGGTTAGTCTAGAGGGATTCCTTTAAGCATTTAGAAAGGCTACCCAAAATACCTACAATGTAATGGTGCAACCCTAGAGATGGAGATACGCATAATGTATTCGCCCTAAAAGAGTGGAAGACGTCTGAAGTTTGTTGTATTCGCCCTAAAAACATGGAAAAATATAAAATTTCTATTTAAAAATTGTTTTTTAACCGATAAAATAAGTTGTAGGTTAAAGATTCTAAAAAATGAAAAAAAAAATCGGGGATATTTGCCCAAAATTCGGCGAGAAATTGTTGGATTCATAGATTTAAGTGATTATTTCTGTAAAATCCGAGTGCCCTAGGAGTTTTTTAGCATGTTGAATTCATTTCTGCATTTAGAAATGGATTTTGAACAACAAAAAACAGTAATTTGTGTAGATTTATATCGTCAGATTTGTCGAAAAAAGTCATTTCCTAGAACAGCTATCCAACATCGTAAAAGAAAGGTAAATGAAAGATAAATATTAAGGATTTATGTCCCATCAACTCCCTCGAAAACCACTATTTAAATATTTAAAAATATTTTTTTTGTTTTTGCCCATTGTTTTTTAATATGTATTTTTTGTTTACAAAATTCTATGCATGTGTCAACAAAGAATGCAAAGTCAAATTTCATATCAAAAATAATCCCCGTGCCTTCTCAACAATCTGAAACATTCCAAATTTATTGTTAAACAATATAATTAGTCTAATCAATCAATTATGGCCATTAAATCAAAAGAAAATATAATATATTGAAATATAAAATTTTCACATTYCAATTAATATAATTAGTCTAATCAATCAATTATAATCATTAAATTAAAGGAAAATATARTATATTGTAATATAAAATTTTCACACAATTATAGTCATTAAATTAAAGGAAAATATAATATATTGTAATATAAAAWTTTCACATCTAAATTCAAATTTCTAATTTCTAATCAAACAATTTAGAGAAAAGCCCAAAACCAAAGAAAGATGTTACAATCATGAATGCATAAGCTTAAATAATCAAATTCATTATGAAAGAATAACATATATTAATGTAATAACAATGGTATTGTAATAAGGGGCTAGGGTTTTCGCAGGCGCTAAGGTCTGCGTAGATGTTTGAGACTGCGTATTGAGTCCCCCTTGTAGACTATAGGTTCTTGACCACGTAGCATAGATGGGACTCATGTTTCTATCATTTTTTCTAGGTTTGCACAGGTGTCATCTCTACCTTTCCCTTTGTGCGAAGTGTTAGCCTCTGGCCTATGACTACAGACGTGGAGTTTTAGTTCTTTAGGTGTTTAGATGGTGGTCCCAATTGACCTATCATGGGTTGACGAGGACGAACTTTGGGCCAAAGAAGGACTCTTTTTGGCTGACGAAACATACAATTTAATGTATGATTGCTTACGTCCCGGATCAGTTGGATCACAACAAGCTACAGTACCATATGCTCCGCTTTCAAAGCTCCCATGACAGGTTCCCTAAGAGTATGTGATCTGCTCTCCACCTGGTCCCGATCAGGTGAAGAACACGCGCCCTTTGGGATCTCACACAAGAGATCTCTCTCGGGTAGGCTGCAAAGTAACTACTCCATGCCTCGTCTATCCTCTTGGCTCTGGTGTTTCACATTTGCAACTTGTTTTGTGTTCTTCCCCTAGGAGAAAGCCTGCATATTTTCAATCGATTTTACATGTGCATAGATCTCCACGATATGTTGGTAGTGTCGGACATAATAGATCTATTGGTGCTAAAGCACGACTTAACCGTAGACAAAAGAACCGGAAAGTTCGTGAAACAAAGCCGAGTTGTGTTCTCGGTAAAGATATAGCGATGGACAAGGTTACCAGTCTTTCGGAGAAAGCTCTCGTGGGTAAATTTTTCTACACCAAGCCGAATAAATCGTAGTTGTCTTAGTGGATTTTAGAATACTGGAAGCCTAACGTTGGTTATAGTCCTAGATTTAGTCTACTTTCGAACCACTAGGTGGTTTTTCATTTCCTTGTCGAGAGTGATCTCCTGAAAATCTTGGGCTTTCCTTGGATTTTAGGCAGAGGTATTTTAATGTTGAAAAGATGGGTGCCTGGTTTTAATCCTATTACGGAAATTTTTACGAAAAGAAGCTTTTGGATGCCACTTCCTGACTTCCCCATCGAATTCTAGTCTGTTAGGATCTTTGAAGTTGTTGTAAACTCGGTTGGTAGTTTTGTTTTTTTCGATGAGAAGTCTCTCCGTTGGAACAACAAAAGGCTCGTGTGGGCGTTAGTTGATAGGGATCTCACCAAAGGACTACCTGATGTTATCGACATCTCCATTGGGGACTCTCATTTTTTCCAGTCGACTGATTTTTGGAGGGAACCTTTCAGATGCCATTATTGTTTGCAAACGGGACACCTTAAGGCACATTGTCCTAGTTCCAGGGAGCTCAGTTGTGATATAGTTCTTCCCAAGACGGCACACACACAAGTTGAAGTTTCATGTCGTGGACCTTTCGACAAAGGCTCCTTTTTAGGTAATATGAACTACTTCTTTCCTTCCTTCTTTGAAAATCTTTCCCCTAAAGAGCTTTTTTATTTAAAAGAGAATGTGAGCTAGGTCTTAGAAAGTTTTGGTGATTTCTGGAATCTTCTATTGAAAAAGTTTGAAGACTTGGGTACTCCGCATAGCCTCATTTCAACATATGTATCTAGTGTTAATCACCAGCCTTACTCCCCCGAACAAACACGTCCTATATTTCCCCCTGTAAAAGATACGAATGAAAATCCTCCTATCAGATGTTTGGAGACAGAAAAGCACACCAGTTCAGGGATGATTATAGGAGTTGATTCAAGCACTATCCCTACTGATTCTACAATACCCCCCCATGTTGATGTTGGTGTGGTTCACACTTGTGATACTATTGTTTGTGTTTTAGACGATACACTTAATCTTTCAACAAAAGTAACAGACCTATTGTCCCCCACTTTTCTTCCCATTACTAATTCTACGTCCTTACCTCCTTTCTCCTCAAATCACTCCTGTTGATTAAGGTTAGTTGTCATTGATGTCAACCCTTGAAGAAAGCCCGGTAGCACAAAGGTTTGGGTAATGGACCTAAGTTTGTTTGATGTAAAGATGACTCATTATTGTCTTCTCATGGTTAATAAGAAGTATAGATGGATGAACTCCAAAGTGGTCCCCTTATGGTGAAAGCCCTCACGGGAAGACACTTTGTGGATTGAGTTATCTTAGAAGTATGGTTAGAGAACCCATGCTTAATTGAGGAATAATGAAATGAAGGACAGCGAGTTTGTCAGTGACACTATCCTAGATGCATAGTGCTTGTCTTGCCATTTCTGATGGTATGTAGAACGTCACATAACTCCTCACGGTTAGAGAGTTATGACCATATGAAGTTGGAGAACCCTCATGAGTCTTATAGAAGCCCCCAAGAGTCAAAGTGTCTTGMAAAATAAATTATTTTAAATGGAGAAGCCCTAAAATAAGGAAAGTGTAAGGCTACATGAAGATATAAATAAGAGGCAAAGCTCACTCATTAAGGACACACTTGTACATATTGTATATCTATTTTCTTGTGTAAAGCTTATTGTAAATACTTGTGGATACATCTGAAGTGGCGATCATCTGAGGTAGCACGAAGGGTTGATGGTGAAATTCTCGGAATTACAGCGAATACAAAAAACCTTATTTTCTGAGGCGTACGCAGGTTGTCTGTGTATAGGGTGTGAATAGTATGCGGGTTGTCTGTGTATAGGGTGAGTACATGTTGATAAATCCATGGAAACTTGAGAAGATAAAGATGTAGAGGCTATAGATTATGTGATCAAGCTCCCAGGAAGGTCTAAAGTACTCAGATACATCAGATCCATCCATTGGTTCAAAAGGTATGTCTTATTTCTATGAATAGTTGGATTTTGATGTATGTATGAGGAATGGCAATGGAGATTTGAGGATTCTCCCTAGAGAGACCAGTGGCTACATGGGATCTTCTGCATAAGTCAGATCTACAAAAATACAATGCTGGTATATTTATCATTGATACTTCTTGTGAGGCACATCTTGTATTTCTTGGCATATGGCTAAGGGTTTTTATGGTACATGGTTGAGAGATTGTATTTGTGTAGTGGTTGATGTATTGAGAGGTTGAATATCAGAAAGGGTTTGATGACTAAGATCATGTGAAGGATATTATACTTATTCATGATTACACACACCTATATGGCACATGACTAGAGAGAAACATATTTGCTTTGAGTAAAGGTTATGTATGAGGATGCATGCAAAGGGTAAATTTACAGTATGGATACAATGACAAGTTATAGATCTATGTGAAAGAAGTTACAAAGGGTCAGAAGTCTTCAAGAGAAAGGAAACCTTAGCTTTCAGAAGGAATACGCAGGCTGCATAACAGTTTGGTAGTGTACATGTGTGGGCTTCATAACAGATAGGGCGCGTACATACGCGGGCTGCAGCACTACAGGTCGCGTACATGTTGTATTTTTGTAGATACATGTTCAGTTCAGGTACAGATTGATTACAGGGCAGTTGTACAGATTTCATACAGGTCAGTGGTACAGGTTGATACATTTATACAGAAGTATATCTCATAGTGACAGGTTGACAGTGGTTCCATCATTCTATTTATACTTCGAGGTGGTTGGACGGGGCAAGGACTGGTGGTTGTAGCCACCTTCTAGTTGTAGTCAGAGAACATAGGGGATTGTAGCCTGCTTCTGGTTGTAGCCAGAGAATTGGGGATTTGGAGCTTCCCTCAGGTTATATCCTAAGAAACTAGGGGGTTGGAGCCTCCTTCCAGTTGTAGGTGGAAAACAAAGGAAGTTGGTGCTTCCAATGAATGTAATTTTTTAAGACATATAAGAAAAAGCATTATGTGGTTTTCTCCCGCTTTGGGTTTCCACGTAAAACACTGATGTACTGTGTATGTGTGTGATTGTTCATTTCTTATTTCTCATTATTGGATAATAATTCTACATTGATATAACACTTGGATTATTTGGTTAAAAATTATTATAATTGTGTTATTATTGATTCACCCCCCCTCTCAGTAATCCAACAATTGGTATCAGAGCAGGTTCCTTCAGAAATCAATTTAACTACTGAAAGGTAGATCATGGAGAGTACCAACTTGTATAAAAATGGAATACCACAGTTTGATGGACAGAAGTATGCTTTTTGGAGCATAAGGATGAAGACATATATACAGGCACAGGGATTTTAAGTTTGGAAATCAATTGTAGATGGATACATAGCACCAGCAACTCCACCAACAAATGACAAAGCAGTGAAACTCGATGAGAATAATTCCAAAGCCACAAATGCACTTTTGAATGGTATCGGTGATATGGTATTCACCAAAGTTGCACATTGTAAATCTGCTAAAGAGATTTGGGACAAGCTTCGAAAAATTTATGAAGGAGATACAAAAGTCAAAGCAGCAAAGCTTCAAACTTATAGAGGTCAATTCGAACAATTAAAAATGAAGGAAGATGAGAATATTGCAGCCTACTTCTTACGAGTCGACGAAATAGTGAATGCAATCATAGGATTGGGAGAAGAAATTGAAGAATTTGTAATTGTTCAAAAGGTACTAAGATCTCTTCCTATGAGATTTAACCCTAAGATATCAGCACTAGAAGAAAGATCGGATCTAAACTCAACAAGCATGGACGGACTGCATGGAACCTTCACAGCATATGAAATGAGAACTGAACAGGAAAATCCAGATGTAAAAGAAGTAGTCTTCAAAGCATCCAAAAGATCAAAGCAAAAGCAACAAGAAGAATATATCAGCAACAATGACGTCTCGGAAGATGATGAAGAAGTGGCCAACTTCGTCAAAAGACTGAACAAGGGAACCGACGGTAGGTATAGAGGTAAGCTTCCCTTATTTTGCTTTAATTGTGATGGTATTGGTCATTTTGCTAACAAGTGTCTTCATAAGAAAAAGAGAAATGATGAAGGTTACTCAAAAGGAAAACAGACATATAAAGGAAAAAGAACTACAAAGAAATTTTTCAAGAAAAGCTTATGCACCAAAGAAGACACCTCATCATCAGATGAAGATGAAGTCAGTGACAGTGAGACAGGAAGAGTTTTATTCATAGCAATAGAAGACTCTGATAAAGAAGACTCTGAAGAAGAATATGAAGAAGCCAAAGAAGAATATGAAGAAATTGAAGAGGCAGAAGTTGACTTTCGAGAAGATTTAATGTGTGTCATAGAAGTTATCAGAAGAGAAAATAAGAAAAACAAGAAACTACAAGCAGAACTAGACAAGAAATAAGACACTCAAGAACTAGAACAAATGATCACAAAATTGAAAGTTCAAATAGAAGAAGATAAAATAATTGAAGAAGCACTCAAAGAACGGCTAGAAGAAAAGGACAGGATCATTAGAAACTTGGAAGCAGAGATTGTCACATTAAGAAAGGATATTCAAAAAAAAAATATGTAGAATAGCTCAAAAGTTTTGGATGACATTATCAGCAGTCAAAAATCTCATTTTGACAAGACTGGACTTGGATACAATCAGATAGAAAAGGGATCAAGATCGAAAACAACAGAGCAAGAAACATATGCAGAATAGGAAGATATACAAGGAAGATTACAGGGACACTCCTCCACCGAGAAGATTCAAATTTCAGAATCAACAACCGACAGATAGGCCTCAAGAAGAAGAAGGATTCACAAGAGCACCTCCTTTCAAAAGATCTTCAACTCCCAGGTATCAAACTATATTCTTTGGTTTATGTTATGCATGTAATAATTTTGGACATAAAGCTGTGAATTGCAGAGCTAACAATAGGAACAATAACTACTTTGAGAGTCATACACAAAGGGGTTATTCAAGAAGGCCTAGTGAAACACAGAGAAGAATTTACAATAGGTTTGAATCTTTGAACACTGAAGTGGAATGTTACAAATGTAACAATTTT